>OX457041.1:40457330-40549830 GCA_949752735.1 Lumbricus terrestris
ACAGATAAACGGGGAAAAGACGATAATTATAAGGACAAAAAGATGTGCAGAAGGATGGACGAGAGAACGGAATAGTGGACGAAGATAATTAAGTGGTTACCGGAAGGGTGAATGTGTGTGTGCGTGTGCGTGTGTGTGCTTGTGTGTGCGTGTGTGTGCTTGCGCGTGTGTGTGTTTGTTTGTGTGCGTGTGTTTGTTTGTGTGTGTGCGTGTGTGTGTGTGTGTGTGCGTGTGTGTGTGTGTGTGTGTGTGTGTGTGTGTGTGTGTGTGTGTGTGTGTGCGTGTGTGTGTGGACGAACTGGTGCTGAAGCGATTTATTGATGGACGAAAGGATGGATGAATAGAAAGATGGATAGATAGATGGATAGATAGATGGAAGGATGGATGGACAGATGGATAGATGGAGGCACTTGAAAGTAGACGTTGCACGTGCACTGCACTGTCGTGCATTAGATTTGTTTTTTCGGCCACCTAGCGACGGGAGCCGACTGCATCCGTCGTTGAGAAGACGTGTCTTTAAAAGCTGTAAATCATATTATTTATGTTTTGCATTTTACTACTGTTTTGATATATATGTAATGCACCACCTGCGTCGGTAAAATAGGGTCAGCCTACGAGGAGGAGTAGGAGGAGGAGAAGAACGAGTAGGATGGAGGAGGAGAATGAGGAGGAGGAGGAGCAAACCTATTGTATGCCTCATCCAAGCTGGTGATGTTTCTCGTGGTGATGATTTTGGTGATGTTTGTAGTGGTGATAGCGTTGATACAGTGGTGGCGCCGTAGTAGCTGTAGTTGTGGCGATTGCGGCAGTGGTTACTGCAATAGTGATAGCAATGATGGTGGTGCTGGACTCTGCTGGTGGGGTGGGGGTGGTGCTGCTGGTATTGATGTTGTCGCTGGTGTTGTTTTTATTCCGCTGATAGCGTCGGCGGTGGTAGTGGTAGTATTGGGTGCGGTGGAGGTGATAGCGTCGACGATAGTAGCATTTACAATGGCTTGCAAATGCAACAAACCTTGTATAGAACCACAGAAACGCAACATGTGAAAATATGAGTAACGCAAGGCCTTAGCTAGGGTGTGTTTTTGGGTGTTTGATCCAACCCCCACAATTAAATAATATAAACACGAAGACGAAGAAATGCATAATTTGCTAACACATGATGTAAGAACTACAGTTTGTAATATATTGGCAATTGAGAACCTGCTGCTATGAGAGCTTATGATGTGCCTCTAAACCCTTTAGTCAGTTGATCTGGTTGCTTGTGGGCTTGTAAAAACATCCCCCCCCCCCACAAATGAAATCCTGGCTACGGTCTTGGGTCAACGCACTCCATAAAATCTTTTTAATACTCATATATTCAATAGAGTTAATTATCATTTGTTCAGAATCTTGATTGTGAAATAATCTACCATCTTATCAGCATATAATTTTAACCAATTATATTAAACCAACATCATCAACATATGGCGGTCATGGCGATAATGTTGGTCATGACAATCATCATTATTCATAATCGTCATCATCGTCCATTGATAATTATTATTAATGTCGTTATTGTCGTTGACCATTTGTTGTTTTTACGAGCAAGACTGTATACACCGTTAGATCTGCATTGGTCTCCAATCTCCATTCATCTATACATGCACAACCTATTTTATTGCTGCGGATGAAGAATTTCCTGCATGATTTGTTTGTCTCAATTGAAGAATTATGGGTGAAGACGATGTCTGACTAATATGGGTTGAAGCGACACGCGGTGGACTACAAAATGTAGACCTGCCTTCAGACCTATATCTCACCCTACACGCATCATTATGTAGCCTACAACACAGGCATATACATGTATATATTATATTAAATTATATATTATATATATAGTTTGTATAGTCAGAGGTGCACAAGGATGTGCGAAACAGTATACACGAATCAAACCCAGGATCATGTATATATATGTGTAAAATGCATATGTGATGTTTATATAGGTCTTTACATGTATTATATATATAATATTATATAATATATAATATATATTTATACATTGGTATGTGACACGCAACAAGTACATCTGTCGCACCGTACATGAATAAATGTTTGAGTCGCAGCATCCGGTTGCAGAGAGGATAATAATTCTCAGGTTTATCATTCGGCGAAGTCGACGAAGCATCATCTGTTTTCGACGTCGCTGCAAAAAGGCGATGAGTGTGCGGCACGGGTGGTGGCCGTCGTCTGATGCGAACAGCCAGCCGCCGCCGCTCCACCCGCCGCCGCTCCGCCCTCCGCCCGCACATGGTCGACCGTCAAAGGACGCAATTCATCGATTGTCCGTGTCTCAGTTCAAACAGGTGGCCGAACAGCTGCTCAACGGGTCTTTCTGTTTTTGCTGTTCGTTCAGTCGTATAGACTAGTTTTATTCTGCATATTTCTATGTCCAGAAGACGTGGTAAAGGCACACACGCTAAGAGGTGACTTCAAAACGCATTGGATGCAGTAAAACGTTTGGTGACATATATACGATGGCGGTCATGTATGTGTGTATGTATGTGCACTTGTTATAGCGCCCCTTCAAGCTCTCTCTACTCAGAGGCGCTCCCGAATGCAGAGCGGACACTGCATCGGAGTTTCACGCCGAAGCGTTGAGCATTCGCGAGTGAAGGACTTGTCCAAGGTCCCTACGCGGCGACGTGAGGTGGATTCTAACCTCGAACCTTCCGGCTTCAAGGCAACGACGCCACCACTACTACACCACCGCGTCCCACCGTGCATTGCATAAGCTTCTATACCGGTATCTAATTCAAGATTGTATTACTATACCGTATACATATACTATGTATACGGTATACTATGTAAGTAGGCCTATACTATACCGTATACCGTGTATAAATTGTCCTTGACCGTATACGTATTACTATACTGTATACATATGCCACAAACATATATGGTCTACACTATATAATGTATCGGTCTATATTTATAGTCTCGTGTTATCGACATCTGTCGTAAGATGCGTAGTATATGAATGTGATCGATGCTGTTTCGCCTGTGCATATAGTTATGGGCCTGTAGCGTTTTCTTAGCTGTCAATGTTAGCCGTTTGCTGTAGGCTAATTTAGGCTATTTGATTGACTAAAGTTTCTTTGTCTCTTATCCACGCTTTTTCCTTCACCGACCTGTTCTTGTTGTTGCTATCATTGCTATCGTCGTCGTCGTCGTCATAATCATCATATTTATCACCGAAACAGCGTCGTCGTCTGACCAACGTGATAATGATGAAGGCAAGTATAGAGACGATTCGTCTCTATACTCGCCTTCATCATTTTGCTAATTTTTTCGATATACAGCAAATGATGCTAAGTGATTGAGTGAATGAGTGAACGAATGAGTTGAGTGAATGAATGAATAAATGAATGAATAAATGAATGAGTGAGTGAATGAATGAGTGAGTGAATAAATGAATGAATGAGTGAATGAATGAGTGAGTGAATGAATGAGCAAATGAGTGAATGAATGAATTAGTGAGTGAGTGAGTGAGTGAGTGAGTGAACGAGCGAGTGACTGAATGAGTGAGTGAATGAGTGAATTGGAGAATGAATGATTGTGTGAATGAGTAATTGAGCGAGTTAATGAATGAGTAAACGAGTGAATGAGTGAATAAATGAGTGAATTGGTGAGTGAGTGAGCGAGCAAGCGAGCGTGCGAGCCAGTGAGTGAGCTAGCGAGTGAAATGCATGGGTTTGGGTAGCAATGACTCGGTTATTGCTTCCGCCAGCGTTTCTCACTATTTTACGTATATTTTGAGCTGAAGTACAGAGGCGATCTTGGCCGTTAGTCGTGTATATACCCGGCCTATTATTCTGCTTCGGAAGACTCTTTCTTTGATCTACGCCGTCGCTGAAGGCGCTACGTGCTACAGCAGCAGCAGCAGCAGCAGCAGCGGCAGCAGCAGCAGCAACAGCAGCAACAGCAGCAGCAGCAGCAGCAACAGCAGCAGCAGCAGCAGCAACAGCAGCAGCATCAGCAACAGCAGCAGCAGCAGCAGGTCACAGGTGGTCTGGACTGATTATCCGAGCGACACAAAAGGATAGGCGATCTTGTGGCAACCTGTGTCCTGCGGATTGCGTCGACGCCTCTTGCCCCTCTCCTGTCTTGCCTCCGCCATCGACCACATCCCCTGGGAAGCTGTCATCTGCTGCTGCAGACCCGTCATCGTCACCGTCTCGACCGCCGTCTTCCTTCGCAGTCCTCCTCGGCCTCACTTCGTCATGCTAAGCGACAAAGCCAGCTGCGCCTCAGACAATTTATCGGTAATTCGAGACCGAATCTGCTTTCTTCTTGCTGCCATAGAACCGGATGGAACGTAGGAGGAAATGATGAAGCCTACTTGTCACTCTGTCTCCGTCTGTTTCTACTCTTCTATGTATGCTTAGTTATGTCCGTCGATCTGCTGACACTTTATATGGCACCCGTTTCGTAAAAATACATTAATTTTTTCAGTTTCTTTTCTTTTAAATCATCTATAGATAGGCCTATACATGTTTTCCATAATCACATCCTTCTTTTTTTCTTTAGTTTTTCTGCAAAACTTCTTAATCCATTGCTTCGATCGTCTGCTTCGGTATTTCTCCTTTCTACATCCTCGTCTCTGTCTGTTCCTTTCTTCCCATTGCCACCTTCTTCCTATACCAGGTCCTGTGCTTTCCTTGGTTTTCTTAATCTCTTGCTTGTCTGATTTTAGACCCCACTTACTTACCTATACTTGCCTGCCTACCTCCAGTGATCGCTTATTTACCTATAGGCGATCCTTATATATTTTACTCAATGGCTTGCAACAAATTTTAATAATAGCCTATAAATAATATTTCTGATTTGTATCTATCACACCACCTGCCCGTCTGCCTGTTTGTCTGCCTCGCTATGTATCTTCTTCCTCTTCCTCAGCTCTTCTCTACCGCGTCTTTATCCCCTCGATAACCTCAATATACTTACCTATACCACTTAATACTTATTCTACTCCTACTTCAGGTTGCTTGCTTCATACATGTATAGACCTTTCTATGGCACTGTACTACGTCGCCAGCTGCAGAGATTAATGCCATAAAATACGGGGGGAAATACATCGCCATTAATAATTAAGTGAATGTATTCACTCGAAATCTATCTTCCGTATTTCTATACACACCGACTTCCTGTATTTTCTGTCCATACAGGGAGGAGGAATTCCAGCTTATCTTCGTCTGTTGATGGAAATGAAGATGTCAAGATGAAGACGACCATCTATCCTCCTCCTCCTCCTCCTGCCCTGCAGCAGCAGCAGCCTCATCAGCCGACAGCATCTTCATCGTCGTCGTCATCGTCATCGTCTTCGACACCTGCCAGCGCACATGTTGCTGCTGCTGCTGATCTACGTCGACTGTCGTCACCGGCAGATGTCGCCGTGAAAGGTCAGAGAGGGGATCAGATAAACAAGTCAGGCAGCTGATCGGCAGATGATGCTTATAAAACCGGTTGATTTTATGGCCTTCTGATCGGGATGCCTCTTTTGCCTCTGTTACTGCAGATGGAAATTTATGGGGGTTGAATCATGGGGGAGGGTGGCAGATGGTTGGGGTCCAAATCACGAACGACTTTTCTCTGAGGTGATGAGTCATATAGGACGAGATCTAGTTCATCCATCTGGCGTCAAGCTTGCGCTCAACATCTGATCTCTAGTCGCCGGGATTCTGTAGGTGTGTGCAACTGCATGCAGTGCATGGATGTGCAAGATGCTTACTGGGATCCTGTTTGTTAATATGATGGCATTGATGGCTGTGTGTTACAACTTTGAAAGATCTTGCAGTCAAAATGTTTTATAAAGGAGCAATATAATGATCAAGATATACAAAAAATGTGTAATCAAAACTTCCCAATATTTTCATTCTTACAATTCAATCTTCAGATTAATCCATTTCGCTGATTTATAGCTGCATCATTCCTTTGCAGCTTTTATAATGGCAGATTTGGACTGTGATTAAATGAAAAGGCCGCCTGGCTGCAAACAGATGCCGATCGAACTCCAGTTATAATGCAGTTCTCCAAAGTCACTGATAATTATCTGATCGGGTTAAATTTATCACTAGTCTTAGAATGGGAATGCACGATGTAAGACTAAAACTACGTCCTATACATGCAATAACCTTGATTTACTACAATGGTAAATGGTTTGTGGGCTTAGGTGCGTGGATGTTCAAGGATGTTTACGGGTCCTGTTTATTAAAAGTATAAAATATTTTAACTGCAAGATTTTTCAAAGTTGTAACACACAGACATAATATTAATATATTATGCTTGTCTGACATGTGTAGTTGTGTACACGTATAGCGCTAATTCCCATCCTACAGTTACGAATGCAACCACGAATAACTGATGTGCCACGGCTATCGTAATTAGCCTACAATTTACTAGTATTTACCCAGACGTCAATGCATAAGTCAGCCGTTTCATGCAAACATTGCTTTGCCTCATTTTGCAATGACCATAAAAGGTCCATAATTATGTGACGATGACGACGATAAACACGACGACGTGACGATGACGGCTACGATGATGATGATCTGCATCATGAGAATAATCTTGGTCATGATCTTGACAATGATGCGTCATTACATTCTGTTAGGTCCGGACGGTTACAGAGTCCGTAGCGCCACCGTCGTCAGCAGCCACGACCTCTTCTCGAACGAAGGCGGCCCACCTCCTTCTCAGTCGTCAGCCCCAGACGATATCACCAGCCGTCGCCGCCGCCTCTGCAGCTCTTCATCCGACTCATCACCTTCCCAACACCACCACCACCACCATCAGCAGCAGCAGCAACAGCAGCAACAGCAGCAGCAGCAACAGCAGAAGCAACAACAACAGCAGCAGCAACAGCAACAGCAACAGCAGCAGAAGCAACAGCAGCAGCAACAGCATCAGCAGCAACAGCCACAGCAGCAGCAACAGCAACAGCAGCAGCAACAACAATTGGGCAAACTGAAGCGATTCCTGACGACGCTTGAAAGACTCGGTGCAGATATTTCTCCCGTCATAGGTCACGAAGTCAACTCCCTCGTCCGCGCGCTCATTGTAAGAACAACTGCTTCTTTGTCTAACAGTGATTCATTGCATCAACTTTATAATAGGAAGTTGTGCCTAAAATGATGATGTGATATGATGCAATGTAGATCTATATAGCACTGCTAACAGTTCAGTAAGAAGGAAAATTCATCCAAAAGCAAAAGAAGACAAATAACTGGGAAGAAAAAATTTAATAACAAAAAGGGTCCACTATAACAGGGCCTCGCATACACCTATAATTATATCCAAACCAGTGGAGTTGTTCTGGCGGTAATAATAGTATTGGCAAGTGTCATGGTGGAATTGAAGGAGTATGCTATGACAGTCAATCAGTCAGTCCCGAAACGATCATTGTCAAAATACGGTGCTTGCCACTTTGTTATTCAATTGTAAGTTACTAATGTTGTCATTGTTGTTGTTGTTGTTGTTGTTGTTGCTGTTGTTGTTGCTGTTGTTGTTGTTGTTGTAGGAGAATGTGATAACTGTTGAGGATTTCCACGATCAACTGCACAGAACGACGAACTTTCCTCTGCGACCTTTCGTCATTCCATTCCTCAAGGTCATTGTTATATACTGTTATCATTATTATTCATATAGCACTTATTCATTCATTCATTCATTTCGAGAATTTATATAGCGCCTCTTCAAGAAACCTACTCAGAGGCGCTCCCAGCCCAGCCACAGCTAAAAAATAGAGGAACTCCACAAAAACTCAGTCAGCGTTTACTCATCATTACCTACCTACCTACCTACCTACCTACCTACCTACCTACCTACCTACCTACCTACCTACCTACCTACCTACCTACATGTACCTACCTACCTACCTGCCTACCTACCTACCTACAGACCTACCAACCTACTGACCGACCTACCTACCTACAGACCTACCTACCTACCTAGTACCTACCTATCTAAATAACCTACCTACCTACCTACCTACCTACCTACCTACCTACAGACCTACCTACAGACCTACCTACAGACCTACCAACCTACTGACCGACCTACCTACCTACAGACCTACCTACCTAGTACCTACCTATCTAAATAACCTACCTACCTACCTGCCTACCTACCGATCGACCGACCTACCTATCTACCTACCTACCTTCCTCCTCGTACCTATCTACCTACCTACCTAAATAATCTGCCCACCGACCGACCGACCTACCTGCCTGCCTGCCTACTTGCCTATACCTACCTACCTACCTACCTACCTACCTACCGACTTACCTACCTACCGACCTACCTGTATACCGACCTACCTGCCTACCTATACCTACCTATAGGCTATACCTACCCACATACTAACCTAACCTATGTACCTGCCTATCTCCCTGTTTGTCTGTCTGTCTGTATGTATGTCTGTCTATATGTCTATCCGATAGATGATAGACAGACAGGCAGACAGACAGACAGACAGACAGACAGACAGACCTATACTTTATCTTATTCTATGCTCAATCTAATATCGTCCCATCCTATCCCATCATATTCTGCGTCGCATTGTCTTGCTTTGTCTCTTTTCATCTTCTTGTATCCTATTTTATCCAAACTTTGTTTGACTTCGCTAATTCTATATCTCACTTCGTCATCACTTAACACTGCATCATTCAAATCTGAATCTGATGCAGGGCTTCAAGTGTGGCTGGACGGTCATGGACCGCGTCCATGCACTTATTTTAAAATCTGAACGCCGCCCAGCCACTTATTGGCGAGCACAGTCTGGAAAGGCAAGGGGCGTCCAGGCACTTAGTCTATTTATCCACACTTTAAGCACTGATCTGATGTCGTTGTTCTGTCTTCTGTTTCCTGTATGCAGTCCAATCTGCCGGTACTTCAGCAGGAGGTGCAGTTCCGGTTGAACGAATTGCCACCTCTGCCTCTAAGTCCCATCATTGACCACGACAACCAACTGCAGCAGCAGCAGCAACAGCAGCAGAAGCAGCTGTCAAGCACCGACGTCCACGTCTTGACCAGCGCTGACCTCGAGATCATCGGGGCGGTGCAGACAAAGTCCCCGACCACATCACCTTATGACAGCGATAGAAACCGCAAGAGAGCAGCTCGTGATTTCAATTATAATAAGTAAGTTGACTAGGAAGGCATCATCTGATCTGTTAGGTTTGCCCAATTCCAAGGCTTAAAGTGTGCCTGGACGGTCATGTACGGCGTCCATGCAATTGTTTTAAGATCTGAACACCGTCCAGCCACTTATTGGCGAACGCAGACTGGAAAGGTAACTTAGGTAAGGGGCGTCCAGGCACTTCTTTTAGAGAGGTAAGGGGCGTCCAGCCGCTTATTTTTCCACACTTTAGGCACTGCCCAATTCTATACTAGCATATTTATCGGTATCTTTCTTTGATCGTAATCATAATCATAATCGTAATCTCCAAATTGCTAGAGCGCCACTATGTCGTGCACTAATATTGATAAATCCATAGAAAAATGTCCGTGCAGTTTTTAGTAGTTTCCATTGAACGACTCCGTGTGTGTTAACAAAGATCATCGGCGCCGCCCTCCTCCTTTATCCGATATTGGGACTGGCACTGGCACTGAAAGAATGCAACCAGTGGGGTTAAATGCCCGTGAAAAAGGGTTAAAAATTTGCATGACAATCACAAGGACGATAATTATTAATTATTTTGATATCAGACGAGGCCGATAAATATGACGACTTCTTTGGTTTTAGAGCGCCGGAGAACGGAACGGAGACAAACGAAAAAGACGCCTTCAGTCCACCATCGAAGCGCTTACGTTGCTCCAGTCCAACATATCAGAGCAACGGTCACTCGCTAGATGACGCCAGCAGCAACACGCGTTCGGCAGATGGCGCGAGCGGCGGCGGCGGCCATCTTGACTCATTACCTTCCAAGGAGGCATCCGGTGGGTTAAGCGGCATTCCTCCGCTGGCAGACGCAAATACTTTTCGGTTGATTACGAAGTGTCTGGATAGGGGAGACCAAGAGCAGAGGAGCAGGAATCGATTCTATTCGGGTAAAATCTACGTTTCATCATCATGTGTATAATACGGTCACAGTCGAGGACATTGTCACAGTTACAGTCAAAGTCATAGTCACGAGTCTTCCTGACATGTTACGGTTGTGAGTCGTAGACTCGTAGTCACAGTCGCAGTCATAGTCACAGTCACATCAAAGTCACAGTTATGGTCAAAGTCAGTCATAATCGCGTTTTATAAGCTTATATATTCACAGCCATAGTAACAATCACGAGCACAGTTACAGTTATAGTTACAGTAGCCTATATATAGCCTGCAGTATATATAATCATAACAATCATAGTCATGGTATCGTCATACCCATGGTAGTCAATTTCGTCATAATTGCTAACAATTTAATATTACCAACCAGTTTTGTTTACAAGGCTTAAGAGTAACATAATACAAGGCCTCCTATCTTTGCTATCTATAGCACAATAAAGGTTAATGGGACGGACCCTTATCCTTTGGGCGATCAAGTGATTGTCTGACAAGTTCAGCATCACCTTATTTTCGTCTTAGGCTACCGATTCTAGGCCTATACAATTATAATTTATGATTTTTATCGTCCAAATGACTGGTGGCTTTGTAGGCTGTTCTCGCAGCGTTACCGTTGACAATATCGACGAAGATTGGAATTATATTGAAACGGTCAGTTCTTATAAGCTTAGCCTATATGTACTATTTTTATATGCTGTGTCAGTTGGATGAGTCAGTGAGTTAGTCAATCAGCCAGTCAAATTATTAGTGTGCAGGTCTAAGTTACTCAGACTCAGAGAGGGATCGAGAGCGATAGCCATGCAGTCAGTTAGCCATGCTCTGAGTTAGTCAATCAATATAATATGTAGCGGCTTGTAGCCTATACATATACTGATGATGTACAATTAAAGTCCAGATGATGTAAACAGCCTAATTACAAGGCCGTAGCTAGGGGGGTGTTTTGGGTGTTTGAACACCCCCCGAAATGGAAAATGTGAAAAATAATATAATGCATTTACGAGCATAATTATGACGTAAAAACCATGAAATAAAACGATGAAAACACCCCCCGAAATGGAAAAATGTAGTTTTTTGGGAAGGGACATTGGTGAAACACCCCCGAAATAAAATCCTGGCTACGGCCTTGCCTAATTAGATATGTTAACTATTGCTGTTCGAGTTCAGCTATTTACCTTTCGCTTACCCCGCATATTCCTAAGCCCATGATACTATTTTTATTGATTAAAGCTCTTATATTGTGTTGTGATGACCCGCGAAACATTTGGCCAAAAATAAATGAAACAATCATAGTTTTTTAACTGGCGGTTGTAAGCTTGGGAATATTATAGGTCTAAGTGTAGGTCTACTAGAAATGGTGCACGTATAGGCTAGTCATTGTAGGCAACGTACGTGCCAGCAGTTTAGTAACTTAATCATCACATCTATGAGCTATATAAGTTTTGCTGTATTATAAATAGATACTGCAGTGCATTGTGGGTCTGGCAGAGCGATGTCAGAGAGCGCTACACGTCTTGCAAGACAAAGCCTTAGTACAGAGAAGTCAGAACAGTTATGCTGCCAAGAAGAACATTTGGAACATTCCCTTATCCTCCTCATCATCATCCTCTTCCTCGTCGTCGTCCTCTTCTTCCTTCCACAACGGAACTCCCACTAATGGAAAAATCTCCAAGAGACAGATTCCGGTTGAATCGTCAAGGGCAGAGATTCAGAAAAAGGAAGAGCAAAGACTGGATTTAATACTCTGTGCAGGTACAGGTATAGTGTCCATATGTCGTATACCCAACTAAACAACTAGAGGTATGCATAAAAATTTATACACGCACATGTAGCCTATGCAAACAAAGAAATACATTCACATACGTAATAAAAATTATATACATACGTGACATACATGACTACATGGGTACATATATAAAATTATATACAGGGTGCGTCAAAAAAAAGACCCCCTAGGCTTTTTGCCAATATTTTGACCAAAAGTAAGAATTTCCAAATGAAATTTTACGGGCTTATAGACAATTCATATTTACACATTTTGGCAAGATTTCATCAAAATATTTCAAACAGAACAAAAGTTATACCACTTTTAGTGAGGCCACCCACCGATTTTTGACGATTCAAAAACGCGACGCAACAAAAACCAATCTAATTATTCTGGCCAATATCTTGGCCAAACGTAAGAATATCAAAATGAAATTTTGCAGGCGTAAAGACAATTCATATTTGCACATGGTTTTCAGATTTCATCAAAGTATTTCAAACAGAACAAAAGCTATACCACTTTTAAGGAGGCCACCCACAGTTTTTGACGATTCAACGGCGTAACGCAACAAAAAGTAGCAAAAACACGATTTTATTAAGTCTCATCTCAAGTAATTGTTATCAAATAGGCTTTGATAATGCCAGATGATCATTATTATTACTATTTAAAAAAGAAACAGGGTACCAGCGTAGCTGCGCGTTACTGAGAAGTCACTTAGGAAGATGACAATCAAATGGGTAAATAAGGAATCTCTCAGATTACTCAACAGGTCCATCAAGAACTTTACAAAAAGACTCGAAAGAAGTTTTGGCACTGGTGGTGGGCAAATTGAACACAAGTTGTGAAGCACTACCAAGTTCATTTGACAACAGTTATTTGAGATGAGACTTAATAAAATCGTGTTTTTGCTACTTTTTGTTGTGTTTCGTTTTTGAATCGTCAAAAAACGGTGGGTGGCCTCACTAAAAGTGGTATAACTTTTGTTGTGTTTGAAATATTTTGATGAAATCTGAACACCATGTGCAGATATGAATTGTCTATAGGCCTGAAAAATTTCATTTCGATATTTTTACTTTTCGCCAAGATATTGGCAAAAAACCTAATTTTTTTGCGCTTCGTTTTTGAATGGGCAAAAAACCTAGGAGGGTCTTTTTTGGCGCACCCTGTACACTATTAAAAATAATAAATATGGTCGATTACGTATATAATGATACTTATACAAAAAAGCAAATATGCATACATGCATATCATAAACATACATACAAACATATATATACAAATATATATACATTAGACAAGCATACATACATGCACGCACGCACGCATGCATAAGTAGATAATAATATGACAGAACCAGAACACTTTGCACACAATGACCTCATGAGTCAAGGTCACGGTCAAAGGTTACTAGGTAATCAGCTGAACGTAATTAGGCCAAGGTAATTAGGTCGAGGTAATTACGCCAAGGTAATTAGGTGAGGGTAAATAGATCAAGGTCACCAGGCCATGCGGTCCTGAGAAACTTGCGCCCGTGGGCCGCTGGGATCCACGTCCTGGGCCCACTTGAAGCGACGCACTGAATTCCGGCTCAGAGTCACTTCTGAAGAGCAAATTAATCATTCTTAAATCTATTGCTAGGCTTAATTGATGTCAGTGTAGCATATTAAATCGCTATTATCTATCAAACTAACTTATCTAGTGTTAAGTGTTAATTCTAAGTAGGAGTTAAGCTAGATAATTTAATTGGCGTGTCTAGATTAATGATTTGGCGTCTAGTGGATTAGTAACTAGGAAACCACGAATCTTGCGTATATGAGCGAGGCAGTCATGGTGACGTCAAGCGGTTACTACGGACGCTACGTAAGCGAAAACATTTGCATTGACGCGTAACCAATTAAAAGCATCGAAATGAGCGTAACGGACAGAATTGAATGGAAACAGCCACGTCATTGAAATTCGACATAAACGGTTGATTCCTTGCTTGAACATTGAGAAAGATGGTTGTTCAGTTGTGGCTGGCAATTCATTTGAAGTTTATTCAATGGTGAGGATGAGGATTATGCTCGTATCTGGTCGTAAAACAGTACGAGGCATTCGTGTGAGAGTAGAGGCGACTTAGAAGTTCAAAGTTGCGAATTCTAACGTCCGTGAAGTCTACATTGTGATTGGGACGGTTGGTGAGACGATTTTTCGTGTGTAGAGAAACGATTTTGGGCTCGTTGTCTCTGGTTGACATTTCAAGGTCATTTTCAATTGGGAAGGAAATTCTCATTGACTGGAGTATGATAATTTGATGCTACGGAAGTATTGAATATTGTCTTGTCTGGTATTCGATCTGGATTCCACAGCTTGGCAGTATCTCATTATCCTCTTCAAATATAGCACTGGGTTGCTAATCTTCATACAGCGAATCTACAGAGAATCTGCAGAACTATTTCAAGGCCGTTTTACACTACAGAAACGATATCGATCAAATATCTCAACTGTGGAGAACAGATAAGCAATTAGATAATTATAATTAATGATACGCCAAATAAGTAAATAGGAACACTGCATAATTGTATTGTTTATTTAACAGTTTCTGATTATATTATACATTTATAAAGAATTGGTTTTCTCTTTGAACAGATCATTTAAATGCAGTACATTTTCAATACCTGCTAAAATAAGCTTAAAACGGAAACGTTACAAATGGGGGCTCGTCCGGGATAAAATTGACAATATTATTTTTTATTAGATTGAACTTTACTGACATTTATATTGAAGAGACAAAGCTAATTAAAATGACGATCTATTTGGAAATTGTTAAGCACAGCGCAACGCAAGCGCAGCGCGTGTATTGATTTAAGCATTAGAGTCGGTGCGATAATCCTTATTGCGTAACATACACCAGAGATTATATCACGTTAAGAGGGCGCACTAGTGTGACGCATAATAATTTTAATAATTATTATAAGCGAGTGTGAAATTGTATAGCGCTTAGTTGGGCGTTAAATTTATTACTACTTGACAAAAGTGAGTAAGTAAGAATGGCCGTCACAGACTGGCAACAGTGGATTGATATGGGACGTTCACTCTCATTGGATGGTGAAGAGCTGAAGGCATTCGTCAGAGACAGACAGAACGAATTTAGACAACAGAGGACGGAAGAACGAGAGATAGCAAAAGCAGCAAGAGAAAACGAAATAGAAATGGCGAGGATGGCTGACGCTAGACTGATGCGTGAAGCAGAGATGAACGAGGCGAGGCTTACGCGAGAAGCAAATGATGTTAGACTTGAAAGAGAAGCAACTGAGGCAAGGCTTGCAAGAGAAGCGAATGAAGCTTTAGAGCATAAGAGGCTTGAGATTCAAATGAGACTGAGAGAAATGGAGTCGAGAGATGGACGAAACAGAGATGATGGAGATTCTTATATGACGATGGGTGACAACCGCCAAGGAAACCAAAGTCATAAGGGAATGAAGAATATTAAATTCCCGATATTTAACGAGGCAAAGGACTGTCTCGATGCGTATCTTCTTAGATTTGAGCGTACGTGTACGACATACGAGATACCGAGAGATGTATGGTCGCTGATGCTAGCGCGACATCTGGAGTCGAAAGCATTAGAAGTGTACCAGCGTTTGTCAGCTGAAGAAACACAAGACTACGATTGTTTAAAGAAGCATCTCCTGAAAAGATTCCAATTAACAGAAGGAGGGTATCGTAACAAGTTTAAGACTAGCAAGATGGAACAAGGAGAGACTCCTTCAAATTTCATTTACAGATTACAACGATATTTGCAGCAATGGTTGCTACAAGCTGGATTTGAGCAGACCTACGAAGGAATCGAGGATCTACTGCTAAAAGATCAATTTTTCCTCACTTGCAGTAACGAGTTGAGGATGTTCATTAAAGAGAAAGGAAAAATGAGCTTAAAGGACACATTGACGTGTGCAGAATCATACATTGAAGCTCATGGGTACAGATATGCAGAGAATTCTGTAAAACCTCAAGGGAGATTCAATAATGACAGAGGTAATGGAAAGCCATTTGAGGAGAAATCGAGAGAGAAATTCCAAGGAAATGTAAACAGAGGAAGAGTTGAAACAAGACAGAACAAAGAGACAAATCACAGTGGAAATGTGAATAGAGGATATAGTAGAGATAGAGAGCAGGCAGCGGAACACAAGATAACTTGTTTTGCATGCGGTAAGGTAGGTCATAAAGCATTTGATTGTGTGCATAAAGCCAAAGGGTTTGTTAAACACACAGCTGCAGCAGTACAGATTTACGAGAATAGGGCGTACAGGGCTGTACAGACAAATGAAAATACGAAATCGAATGAAATTGACAGAACAGTAGAACGCCAGGATAGGAAAGGTAAAGAAGAAGTACCGAAACATATGGCAGCAAGTACGGTAGTTACAGAACGGAAAGATGGTTGCATTGACATTGAAAGTATAGACGAATGTCAAGCGAAGGTCAATGGCGTAGACGCCAATTGTCTTTACGATTCTGGAGCGAGTACATGTATCGTGAGGAGATCGCTAATCAAGGATAGTGATTTGACTGGGAAGGAAACGCACTGCATCCTAGTTGATGGGAGTTTAAGGTGTTTTCCTACAGCCAATGTAAACATTGAGAGCGAGTATTTTACTGGTGAAGTTGAGGCAATGGTTATGGATGAACCAGTAAAGCCGATAATTATTGGACGCGTGAGAGGGTTGAAATATACCGTAACGAATGAGAACACGGATGAAAATGTGATTAATTGTGACAAAGGAGAGAAAGTGGATGGGACGATTATGAGTGAGAAACAAGAAAAAGTTGAGTATAAAGGAATACTCAAGGGAATTGTGAATGCTAATTCACGTTGGCAAGATGCCAAGAAGAAAGTAAGATTCGAGAGTGATGAAATGAGCACGGAATATGATGACGTAATAGAGAAAGTTGGAAGTGATGACGTCATGAACAGTGACGCACATCAAACGACAGCAGCGATAGAAACGAGAGCTGAGTCGAAGAAGGTGGTGAAATATAAACCACTCAAGGTCACAGAAATGCCCGACCTGAATATAACCACAAAAGAAATAAAGGAATTACAGAAGACAGATGAAACATTGAAGAGTTACTGGGATAAAGCATCTGAGTGGAATGGCGATGAGAAGAGTACAGAAAAAGTGCTGTACGTAAAGAAAGATGGACTGTTGTACCGGAGATGGAAAGAAGTATTGAGAGATGAAGCGAAGTGGCAGTTGATGGTACCGAAACAGTTGAGAAACAAAGTTCTAGCTGTAGCACATAACTCGCTACTGTCAGCTCATCTAGGCATGAAAAAGACTCACGATAAAATTGTGAATGAATTTTATTGGCCAGGGATAAATCAAGAAGTTCGGCGATACATATTAAGTTGTGATGTATGCCAGAAAGCAGTGGATAAGAAAGTAAACTACAAGGCACCGATGGGACATCTTCCAGTGCTGGATGTGCCGTTCAAGCATGTCTGTGTAGACATCATAGGAGCCATAGAGCCAATGTCTATGAGAGGATATCGTTATGTATTAACGATTATCGACTTAAGCACCAGATATCCTGAAGCGATACCGTTGAAAGGTATTAGTACCGAGGAAGTGGCGGAAGCCTTGTTTAACTTTTACTGTCGGATGGGCGTACCAGAAAAAATTCATACAGATAGAGGGAGCCAGTTTACGTCAGAACTAATGGCCGAAGTAAACAAGATGTTATTAATCAAGCATACGATGACAAGTCCATACCACGCGATGGGAAATGGTTGTGTAGAACGTCTTAATGGGACAATTAAGACGACACTGAGAAAATTGATAGGTGAACAAGTAAAAGAGTGGGACAGGTACTTGGCACCACTACTTTTCGCATTACGAGATACTGTACACGAGAGCCACGGATACACACCTTTCGAATTAATCTTCGGAAGATCTTGTAGAGGTCCGATACAGATATTGAAGGAACTGTGGACGAATGAAAAAGTGGAAGACGAGGTGAAGGATGTGTACACATATATGACAGATCTACGAGAACGTATAGAGGAAACGTGTAACATGGCGCAGAAAGCAATTCACAAAGCCAATGCGAAGAACAAGAAGTATTACGATAAAAAGGCACGATATAGAAAACTGGAGATAGGTGATAAAGTCCTATTGTTACTGCCGAGTTGTAATAATAAGATGCTTGTTAAATGGCAAGGACCATTTGTTGTCAGAGGGAAAATCGGAGATTACGATTATAAAGTTGAGGTTGATGGTGGAAAACTGAAAACATACCACATCAACATACTAAAGAAATATTACGAGAGGGATGAAGAAGAATTGTCAGGTTCTGAGACAATAGCATATGTGTCAGCTATTGTACATGATGGTAGAGAAGGTGAAGATGAAGAGGAGGAGATATTAAACCTGTATGTCAGTAAGCAAACTGAGACATACAAGGATGTTGATATTAATCCACAATTAGAAGATGAACAGAGAGGTGAATTAGAGAAATTACTGAGAGAATATCAAGACATATTTACAGATAAACCAGGAAGAACGGACATGGTGAAACACGAGATTCATCTTACAAGTGATGAACCTGTTAGGATGAAAGCATATCCAACACCGTATCATCTACAATCTGAAATTGATAAGGAAATTGAGATAATGTTAGAGAATGGAATTATAGAAAGATCAGAAGCAGCATATGCAGCACCGCTTGTTGTTGTTAAGAAAGCTGATGGAAGCAATAGACTTTGCTGCAACTATAAACAATTGAACAAAGTGACAGTTTTTGATCCAGAGCCGATGATGTCAAACGAGGATATCTTCAATAAACTGAGTGGCAGCAAAATATATAGCAAGTTTGATTTTTGCAAAGGGTATTGGCAAATACCAATGAGCGAAGAATCAAAGGATTATACGACCTTCATTTGTGCAAGTGGGTTATATAAATTCAATGTTTTACCATTTGGATTGGTAAACAGTGCTTCAAGCTACAACAGACTTATAAGGAAGATTTTGCATGGAACCGAGAATCTGGAGAGTTATGTTGACGACATACTAGCTCATACAGAAGGATGGACTAAACATATGAAGATTTTACGAGAATTTTTTCAAAGAGTGAGAGATGCTCACCTGACTTTGAAACCAAAGAAATGTTCATTAGGCTATGGACGTATAGATTTCTTGGGTCATACGTTAAACAACGACGACATTAGTCCTAAAGGAGAATCGATAGATAAGATTGTGGAGATGCCACAACCGAAAACGAAGAAACAAATAAGAAGCTTTTTGGGAGCAATAAACTATTACAGAAAATTTATTCCTCATTGTGCTGAACTGATGGCACCATTAAGTGATTTGACAAAGAAGTCAGCAGCTAATAATGTTGATTGGAACGAGGAATTAGAAGAGAGTTTTAGTAAGCTGAAAGCAGCACTTGCTAAAACACCGATTCTAAAGTTACCAAACTTGGAGAAGGAATTCGTGATTCAAACTGATGCTTCGGGAAGAGGAATAGGTTGCGTCCTGATACAGCAGTATGAAGGGATAAACCACCCGATTGCATATGCGAGTAGGAAACTATTGGAAAGAGAGACGAGATATTCAGTTGAGGAGAGGAAATGTCTAGCGATAATGTGGGGGATTAGTCGGTTTGACAGGTACTTGTGTGGAAAGCAGTTTGTGATAGAGACAGACCACTGCGGACTACAGTACATGAAGGAAGGGAGAATGAGAAATGCGAGAGTCATGAGGTGGAGTCTAGCACTTCAAAATTATTGCTTTACGATACGATATATCAAGGGGAGCAATAATGTTATGTCTGATTATTTGAGTAGAGGAATTACATAGTACTTAAATATATCAGTAATGTATTATAATAATGTAGATAAGAAGAAGTTCAGTAATGTTGTATTGTTGTGTAAGATAGAATAAGGAAGTTCATAGAAATTTAGTTGATAGATAATTAGGTGAGATTGTAAAGCCTGATTACAGACTTTTGAAGGAGGGGTATTTGTAGCATATTAAATCGCTATTATCTATCAAACTAACTTATCTAGTGTTAAGTGTTAATTCTAAGTAGGAGTTAAGCTAGATAATTTAATTGGCGTGTCTAGATTAATGATTTGGCGTCTAGTGGATTAGTAACTAGGAAACCACGAATCTTGCGTATATGAGCGAGGCAGTCATGGTGACGTCAAGCGGTTACTACGGACGCTACGTAAGCGAAAACATTTGCATTGACGCGTAACCAATTAAAAGCATCGAAATGAGCGTAACGGACAGAATTGAATGGAAACAGCCACGTCATTGAAATTCGACATAAACGGTTGATTCCTTGCTTGAACATTGAGAAAGATGGTTGTTCAGTTGTGGCTGGCAATTCATTTGAAGTTTATTCAATGGTGAGGATGAGGATTAGGCCTATGCTCGTATCTGGTCGTAAAACAGTACGAGGCATTCGTGTGAGAGTAGAGGCGACTTAGAAGTTCAAAGTTGCGAATTCTAACGTCCGTGAAGTCTACATTGTGATTGGGACGGTTGGTGAGACGATTTTTCGTGTGTAGAGAAACGATTTTGGGCTCGTTGTCTCTGGTTGACATTTCAAGGTCATTTTCAATTGGGAAGGAAATTCTCATTGACTGGAGTATGATAATTTGATGCTACGGAAGTATTGAATATTGTCTTGTCTGGTATTCGATCTGGATTCCACAGCTTGGCAGTATCTCATTATCCTCTTCAAATATAGCACTGGGTTGCTAATCTTCATACAGCGAATCTACAGAGAATCTGCAGAACTATTTCAAGGCCGTTTTACACTACAGAAACGATATCGATCAAATATCTCAACTGTGGAGAACAGATAAGCAATTAGATAATTATAATTAATGATACGCCAAATAAGTAAATAGGAACACTGCATAATTGTATTGTTTATTTAACAGTTTCTGATTATATTATACATTTATAAAGAATTGGTTTTCTCTTAGAACAGATCATTTAAATGCAGTACATTTTCAATACCTGCTAAAATAAGCTTAAAACGGAAACGTTACAGTCAGTATCTTTTGAACTAAAGGTTTATACATGTAACTACTTGCTAATGATTGAATATATTTCGGCTGCAGAGGGCGCAGTCAGCGACGTTAAACGTCAGGCGATAGTCGAGTTGCAGAAGGCCGTCGCTGCGGCTGAGGCAAAGGCGAGCGAGGCCTTGTCGTCCTCGTCCTGCGCCTGCGACCGGCTGGACATGGACAGAACACTCGATGAAGTACGGAAAAGAACGAGGAACGAAGTGGCCGAACTTCTCAATCGACAGGTCGACTGCAACGAAGTTTGTCGCGCACATAGTCCTACTTCAAAATAAAAATTGTGTAGGCTTATGGATGATACCGATTATAGAAAGGGCTTAAAGTGTGGCTGGACGGTCATATACGGCGTCCATGCACTTATTTTAAATTAGAAACGCCATCCTGCCACTTATTGGCCAGCAATGCCTGGAATGGTAAGGGTCGTCAAGGAACTTCTATTTGGAAAGGTAAGGGGCGCGTCCAGGCACTTATTTTTCCACACTTTAAGCAATGATTATAAAAATATCTTAAATTTAACTTTGGTTAATCGATTAAATTGAATAAATTTGGTATCTGTTACGTTACCGTGAAAACAGTGTAAAACCGAGTCAGTTACTATTTTCATTCCACAAAAACTTCGAACCATGGTAAGCGCACTGCTTGACGGATAATGTTATGATTTTTATCGAAGTCTTAGATTTGAGGATTTAGGGGCTACTTAGGGTTGAGTGCGCATTGATTTTGCTGCTGTTTGACGACGTCTTCTGACTTCCTGACGTTTGACATTGATAGAGATTTTTTAAACATAGAATAAACGCCCTACCGTGTTTTTTTTATTAAACAGAGCTGTTGGAACTGCGGGCGCGTGGCAACCGAAACGTGCAGCGGTTGCAATCGGGCGCGATATTGTGGCGTCTTCTGCCAACATAGACATTGGGAGATCCACCACAGGGTCTGCGGAAATGCGTCGCCATACTTATGCAAATCGACGCCCACTTGGCCGGATCCTGATGGATACTTCTTTTGCGAGGGTGGAGCATCATCACCAAACCACGCCCATTCAGGAACAACGACAATAACTGAGGACTACAGAGGGAGTAGGATGGCTGATACATCGACTCTTCAACCTCCCTCCGAAACCAGAGAGCGTCTTCAGATCACAAAAGCGCTTGGTCACTCCGAAACTCAGTTCATCGTCAGCGTTAAGCAAGAAACCATATGAAATACTCACGCAACCTTAATTGTAGCCTACAAAATTTCTTTTAAAAAAAACTAAGATGAGGACTGCTAACTTGAGATTGTTGGAGTATTTAAAACAATTAGACCTACGTAGGCTAAGCTTAAAATAGCCTCTAAATGGCAATTATTATTATTCGAGTCCCATGTTTTTTAAATGAGTGAACAACTAATTTGTTGGAGGTCTTATAGTTTCATTTATAGTTGCATCCTTTAAAATTTCTAAAAACAAATGACTATAATTATAGCCTACTCCTGCATACGTAGTGTAGGCCTATGTATACATACAATATACAATACACTAATATAGACAATAATAGCAATCCATGAACTTCCATAGCACAACTAGCCTATAAAAAAATATACAGAAAAAGTTGAAAAACATCTCCCTAAATATGCCCTTTGGTGGCAACACCGATAATTTATCATAATTATAGGCCTATACCTATTAAGCGGAAATACAGTGACCATTTAACAACGATTTAAAGTAATTTAAGGCCTAATTAAACCTAATCTAATGAATCCAATGAATTATAATAATACAGCACGGATATGATAATTGTCATCATGATTTTACAAAGAAATCAATCGATGCTCGCTTCAATTAAGTCGAATCGCAATCTAACTCCTAATTCAATTGCAGAAGTCAACAAAACCTCAACAGACCGAAGAAAAGAAGAAGTCAGGTGACAGTACGTGGGAAAGCACAGTTGAAAGAGATCAGACTACTTTAGGCCTAGTATTCTATATATATATATATATATATATATATATATATATATATATATATATATATATATATATATATATATATATACGACATGATGATTTTATCAGAGCTCAGCCAGTCCGTCGGATACGTCGAACATTCATATGAACTCAAACAAACCTATGGTTGCTTCCACGAAAGTCGGTCAATTGGATCGTCTTTGTTGCTCCTGTATATACGGAATTGCAATCATCCTTCAAGTACAGCACTTCGTTCTTCCATACGGTCGATTGCTGCCGGAAAGAGGTCGCGGCCAACAGCCAGCGCGCCATGTCAGATAGTGAGGACGTTAAGCTCGTGCATTGTGCAAACTGTGGATAAAAGCAACAAACTTTTTTGTATTGAAGAAAAACATATTTTAAGACTTTTCAGCGAGAGGCATCAATTAATTCGATCCGGAACATAACTAAAAAAATTAGTGAAATGTGTGGAAAATTCGGTTACTTTTGATGTTAGATCGACCATTTGGGCGAGTTTATTGGGCTATATTCGCTCTACAGCAAAGATTTTAAGAGGGAGGAAGATGGGTCACCAATGACAAGAATGCTAAAGGGGTCGCGCAACAGCTTCTGGTCAATTCATAGGCTCAGACTCGCAGCGAATTTTAACCGACGACTTTATAGGCTATAAATTATGACCGTGCGTATAGTGTTTCGCTTAGTCATAGCCTAAAATTTTATTTTTTTCTCCAAGATCAACATTTACACAGTTCAGATAATAAATATAATCGATATCTATTTTTAAATCGGTAATTTTACTGTGTTTCCAGCAGATAAATCGTATTTCCGAATTTTGTTCAGGGTTTGAATCTTCCGCAGCCCGCCTATAACGTCATCGGCTAAAATTCGCTGCGAGTCTGAGCCTATGAATTGACCAGAAAACCTTGCGTGACCTCATTGGCACTGCGGCCAGCCAATATCCTTTAAGTAGTCCATCTTCCTCCCTGTTAAAATCTTTGCTCTACAGTGTCAACCTTGTGCGATAGCTAGGCTTGTACACTAAGTTTCGTGAGCGAAAATAAGGGAATAAAAACTTCAATAATAAAAGTTTATAAATTTATAAAGTTGTTTTTCGCTAATATTGTGCACAAGAACATTAATATTTTTTAACAAGGATTATCCAAATTTGCATGCATTTGAATATTTGTGTCTGAAAGGTTAGAATTTGAATAACAGCGATGTCTGATCATTGCTTTTAATCGACTCGATAGGCAGTCCCAGTACTTGCCAGTTAATTGAACGCAGTGTTCGGATAATCTATCGCTTTAGTGTTCTAAATTATTCGCCTATCGCTGCATTAGTGTATTTCCGTCAATCCTACTTCTGCTTTGGCATGAATCCTTTTCATGGTAATTTTGCAGACTGTAGGCCTGTCCATGTAAACGGTATGGCCGCCCGAGAAATCGCTAAAATTGAGCACTGCGACTTATCAGACGCATTTCATGATGCATTGCTCTCAGTAAGTAATCAACGCAAGATCCCAAGTAAAAGGGTTAAGTTAATAATTGTAAATGAAAATATTAAGTAAATAATATGAGTAAATAGAAAGTTCGAAAATGAAGAAACCTGCGCTTCTAAAACTGATTGGGCGCTTTTAAGTATCTCTTGATGCATTGGGTCAGGTTAAGCACCGTGAGTTTTGGTTAGGGTCAGGTTAGGCGTCATGATGGTTGGTTTGGATTAGGGTTAGTGTTGACATTAGATACTGTCCAAATATACTGTAGGCCTATATGCCGGTGGACAATACTATCTAATGAGAGCACAACCTCACCCTAATTGACACTCGTCATGAGTGTCAATTAGGGTGAGCCTTACCCAATTTTTGTGCGCTTGTTTCATTATTTTTTCCAACATTTTGCTTATTTATTTGAACACTTATTTCTTCCATTAATTCGGTACGTTTTAATTTTCCCTATTTCGTCATGATTTTAAAACTTATTTATTTCATTAATTCAGTAGGTTTTAATTTCTTCTATTGCTGTAATAAAATGAAATGTCCTATTTGCTTACTTAGAAATTGTGGTAATTTGTTATGTTGATTACTTACTTAATGAACGCATTGCTTCATGGAATACGGCTGATAGGTCATAGCACTCTGTCTTAGCAATTTCTTGGGTGGCTATACTGCTTACACGAACAGGGCAGGGCCATTGTCTGCACGATTACCCTTTTTCAACGATCTAGCTTCCATAAGTTCATTTAAGGCCAGAATTTATTTAATCAGTATTGCTTTTATTTGAGCAACAACAACTTTTTCTTATCATTCGATATTCAAATTAAATATATTGTTAATCAATCCAACTCTAGTTTTAGTAAGAACTTTTTATCGATCCAACTTCTATTTAAGTAAACATTTTTCATCAATCCAACTTCTGTTTAGTGAGAAATCTTTTTGTCAGCCCTACTTGTCTGCATCCAACGCTACAACCCACTCAATGATGAATTAGTTTTTAGAAACTAAAGCGATAGATTACCCTTCAGGTGTGTTTGTGTGTGCCAGAATAAATCACATGGGAAACTGCAGTGTCCAGCTAATTCAGTTGTCATTGACAAGAATTGGTAAAACAGATTGATGAAGATAATTCTTCCTATGAAAATAATTTTGACTGATGAAAATGTTTTCCGATTATAGCGCTACTCTCAGCAAAATGAATGGATTCAGAAGCACTACCAGTGTGATGGACCCTGGAGAAAAGCCATAATTTGAGGTGAGATAAAGATGAGGAAAGATTGCCAGAGAGAAAGGTAGAGTGAATTGATGGTGGAATTCCATTCCATAGAGAGGTACCTATGCAGGCAAGGCAACTGGATTGAGCCAAGACAGACATGAGGAACAAAAAGTCAAGCCGATCAGAGGATATTAGAGGACGCAGTGATGTGGCAGAGAGGAGATGAAGCTTCAGATCACAGAGTTGCTTCGAAGAAAGACCCAATTGAGACTTAAAACCAAAACAAGAATTTTGAATTGCGCATGGTCAGAGAGAGGGATCTAGTAAAGTTATTAAATCATGAATGTAGAGATTTGTTTCAAGCTGGGAATTCCAGCATATTGATCAAGACTATTGATACTGATGTCGTTGTCCTGGCTGTTGCTTCCAGGAGAGAAAATCGTGTGTCACAAATTAATTCTTGGTGACAAACTGACAATAGGGGCATGGTCTAAGCTTCAATACATTGCTGCTCATGAGGTTGCATGAATTTTGAGTAGGCCTGCCGAACTAGCCTTTGCATGATTACCTTTGTTTGATGCATTCATTATCTGTGATGCGGCTTCAGCGTTAGTTGGCCATAGCAAAAGAACTTGTCAGGAAGTATTGCATGGAAAGGTAGAACAATTGAGAACAATCCACCAAGGCAAAATGCATTGTGTGACATCTCAAACATTCTGGGCATCAGGCTGGATATGTTTGGAGTCAAGCTTTAGGGACACTGCCTGTCTTACGAATTCCTGCAGACTGTTTTACAAAAATTCCACTGCTTTAAAGATTATTTACTTAAAGTTTGGTGTCAATAAAAAGGTTTTACTTCAATTTCTCCAATGAAATGTGTTTGAATTATTTATCAGATGTCCCACATGCCCATTTGGTCAGTTCATGAAAATGAAAGGTTTTTGGGTAACTGCTACAACAGTTCATGTCAGCCAAGACATTATAAATAAATTGCACATTTAATACTCTAGTTGCAGATAAATTAAACCACACAAATTCACATACATTTTTGGCCTACCCAATCAACTTCAGCAGCCTACATATCTCAATTTTTCACTTTAGACCCTTCAAACTTTCCAGTTCGTCACACCAAAAGACCAGGAATTATTGTCACTAGTACGGTTGTCAGCGTAATCTTAATGAGACAACCAACGGGCTGATCGTAAATAACTGGACACGTTTTGCAAAGAAA
This sequence comes from Lumbricus terrestris, assembly GCA_949752735.1. Lineage (NCBI taxonomy): Eukaryota > Metazoa > Annelida > Clitellata > Crassiclitellata > Lumbricidae > Lumbricus > Lumbricus terrestris. The sequence continues at coordinate 40,484,148 of OX457041.1, forward strand.
AAACCCTTTGAAATTGTTAAAATAGTGTTGGAAATAAATGACAGCATATTTAAACTGACATTTAATTACTAGAGATACAAAAATGTAAATCAAATACTTTCTAAAAATTGCGGTGCCAGCATGCATTTTTCTAGAAAAATTTCAAAATGTAAAATACCTGTTTTACCACTGGAATTTTGACATTGTGTCTATTTATGACATTCTGATGTTATGTCTTCCATGACGGAGGCAAGCTGATATTGATATTTGGTATCTGCTGAAAGTACTCTTGAAGTCCTTTGTATTGGTGTGCAAAACATTGTGCTACCCCACATGACCATATTGCAACCAGAAATTGTAATGTTCATGAACATTTTAAAAAGACCACATATTCTGCTTCTAAGTGCAATATGGAGTTGCATATCAGCTCTGGAAATGTGCAGTTTTAAGCATACTTTCATCGTATACTGGAGATATATCAATTGTCCCGTGCATACATGTATACATATGTGGAATGTTTGAATCAGATTAGTAATATTTCATGTTCTCTAAAGACCACATATTGTGCATCAAAGTGCACTATGGAGTTGCATATCGGCTCTGAAAATGTGCAGTTTTAGCATACTTTCCTAGTATACTGGAGCTGTATCAATTGTCCCACACACGTATGCATATAATGTGAAATGTTTGAATGAGATTAGTAATGTGTCACATTGTCAAAAGACAACATATTCTGCATATAAGTGCATAAGGCGTTGCGTATCGGCTCTGAATTTTTGAATATTTAGCATACTTCCATAGCATACTGGCACTATAACAATTGTACCACACATGTATGCATATGTGTAATGCTTTAGATAAGGTGAGTAATGTATCATGTTGTCAGAACATCACATATTCTGCCTCTAAGTGCATAAAGAGTTGTGTACCGGCTCTTAAAATTTGAATATTTAGCATACTTCCATAGCATACTGGCACTATAACAATTGTACCACACATGTATGCATATGTGTAATGCTTTAGATAAGGTGAGTAATGTATCATGTTGTCAGAACATCACATATTCTGCCTCTAAGTGCATAAAGAGTTGTGTACCGGCTCTTAAAATTTGAATATTTAGCATACTTCCATAGCATACTGGTGCTATAACAATTGTACCACACATGTATGCATATGTGTAATGCTTTAAATCAGTCTAGTAATGTTTAATGTTGTCAAAATACCACATTTTCTGCATCTAGGTGCATACAGAGTCGCGCATTGGCTCTTAAGACGCGGCTTTTTTTGCATACTTTCATAGTATACTTGTGCTATAACAATTGTACCACACATGTATGCATAGGTGTAATGTTTTAATTAGGTTAGTAATGTTTCATGTTGTCAAAGACCACATATTCTGCATCTATGTGCATAAAGTGTTGCATATAGGCTCTAAAATGTGAATGTTTAGCATACTTTAATAGTATACTTGTTCTGTATCAATTGTACAGCACTGTGCAATGTTTAAATTAGATTAGTAATGTTTCATGTTGTCAAAAGGCCGCATATTCTGCATCTAGGTGCAGTTTATAGCTGCGTATCAACTCTGGAGCTTGTGCATTTTAGCATACTTTCAACCTTCTGTTTAAGTATGTTCCCACTTGAATTTTTTGATGCCTCTCGCTGAAAAGTTTTAAAATATGTTTGTCTTGAAGCTGTAAAAATTTGTTGCTTTTATCCACAAGATGCACAATGCACTGCGTTTTTGGACCTTAGCCTCCTCACTAAGATGCCAGAGTAGCGGTGCAATGCCAGTGCCAGAGCTAGTAGCTACTTAAATTACTTAATGCTATAAAGTCCTAATGGTCCCCAACTACAAGAATTCCATCGCCTATGAAACTAACTAATACTGACAACGCCCGTCAGTCCCTGACAAGAGGCTGGCGCCTCGTGTCAGATGCCAGAGTAGCGGTGTCAGGACTAATAGTCACTTAAGGTTACAATGTCCTAACTGTACTAAAAACTAACAGAGTCCTATCGCCTATGACGACGCCATGTACTAGCTGGCGCCTCGTGTCAGGGAGACAGTGCCAGAGCTGACAAAGCTGACAGGCGGCCAGTGCCAAAACTGCCGGACAAGTCTCTGGCCACCAGGACGGACGGTGCCAAAACTGCCGGACAAGTCTCTGGCCACCAGGACGGACGGTGCCAAAACTGCCGGACAAGTCTCTGGCCACCAGGACGGACGGTGCCAAAACTGCCGGACAAGTCTCTGGCCACCAGGACGGACGGTGCCAAAACTGCCGGACAAGTCTCTGGCATCTGCAATTTAGCAACACACTCACGTTCTATAACTTCTATGCATTTAAGTAGCGCCTTAAGTGAGCCCTTTAAGTCGATAAAAACATAGTAAGAAATGCAATGTCTATAGGTAAAACAAGACCACAAAGGCCTAACTATTTTTTCATGCTTCCGAGTATCCTAGTGACTATGTAGCTTTGGCAATTTATTTTCGCATTTAAATGATGAGAAGCTGTCAACAATTGAATAATGATTAAGAAAAAAATAAGAACATCATGGAATTGATGGAAACCAATGACATGCAGCAGCAGTGAATGATACTCAAAGAGACCAATTGATGATACCTGTAATATCTAGAGAAAGTCAAGATGACAACTGAGTGTATTTCTACGTGTTGCAAATTTGTTTCAGTCTTCCTGGAACGTTTCATCCTTCTTTTCCTTGACGTATAGTAATGGTGAAATGTCGAAGGAAAGAGGCTGGAATGGATATGGAATAAGACGACAATTGATGAGGGATTCCTTTGAAGAAAGGCGATGTGGTATTCAAGAGGGCGGCCTTAAGTTGACCGGAAAGCTACCCCAGGTAGTTGAATTACAGTAAAGGGTGAATACCGGTAATTCACATGGTTTTAATAACTTACAGCTGTTGCCAGGTGTCGCTCGTCATTCCAGTCACGAGAAGCGTCATCTGTCGACGGATGTCGAATCTTCATAATGAAGGATCTTTGCGACTATGACGTCGATAGTGAACGGCAGCATCACCCATGCAACTACACAATACAACAGAGAGATTTACATTAGCATAACCATGATGTGAGCTTATCCCTCACGCCTTTCCAGTCTCTTCAAAAGTTCAGCAGCGCAGCCTATAGGCCTAACCTAAATGACTGTACTGAGGCAGCTAATGGCTAGTTTATAAGTGTCTAAAGTTCTTTAACTTGTTTACTTAAAACAACGATCGGTTTCTTGTATTCAGTTTCTTCCAATCTCCAAAAGTTGCAATCAACACAAAATTCACCAACAACAGCAAACAATTCAAAGAAACGCCATCTTATTATCTCTTCACTCTAACTACACCTTCTACACCTGACTAGCACTCCTACCAAAGCCTATCTCACCCAGAGCGTACATTATTCCTTCAGTCGCACTGTACTTCTCTCTACCTCTCTCTGTCGTTCTCTCTGTCGCTGTCTCTCTCTCTCTCTCTCCGGCGACGGTCGTGCAGCGGCGACTTTCCCGCCACTCAGCCAGCTGGCCTATCTGTACGCTCAACAATTGGCTGACCAACTATATGTTATACAATATTAGCTTACATTACCTCTTTCCTTTCTTTTAAAGAGAGCTAATTATCTTTAAAAATTAGCGAACGTACCTTAATTAATACAATGCAAACAATTCTTAATATAGCCTAACATCAGAAAACATCTTACGCTACAGTCTAGACAAACAATCAGCTACTACATTCAGTTTACCTTTCTTGTAGTTCAGCATAATGTCAAAATTTTGCAACGATAATGACCATCTGACTAACTTAGCAGATTTCGACATTGATTCAGTCAAATAAACTAAAGGATTATGGTCTGTAAACACATTGATTTTAGAACCAATAATAATTTCTTTCAACTTGTTTAAAGCCCAAATGATTGCATAGGCTTCCTTCTCAATGGTCGCCCATCTCCTCTGGGTATCTGTCAGCTTCTGACTGATAAATGAAACAGGACGTTCTATCCCTTCATGGTCCACCTGTGACAGAACAGCTCCCACAGCAAAATCACTGCTATCACAGTACAAATTAAATGGTTTGCCAACCTCAAACATAATATAGAACCACATTTGACAATACAATATGTTTCAGTGAATCAAAGGATTTCTGATGTGTCTCAGTCCAAACAATGTTTTCAGGTACTTTCTAACTGGTTAAGTCTGTCAATGGTTTAGCAATTTCAGCAAAATTACAAATAAATTGTCTGCAAAACCCAAAAAATCCTAAGACCTGTTTCACTTGCTTCTTCGTTTCAGGTTTCTTCAAATTAATCAAACTGTCAATCCTATCCGGATTCATCATCTTCCCTGATCCTATAAGGTGACCGATGAATTTCACCTCACTCTTACCAAACACACATTTCTTCAAGTTCAACGTTACATTATGCAGTCTTATTTGTTTCAAAAACAATTCCAAATGTTTTAAATGAATGTCCCAATCATCAGAATGTACAGCAATGTCATCAACATACGGTTCAGTGAATTCATGAATCGGGTGCAAAATCATATTTATCGCTTTTACAAAAGTCCGTCCAGAGTTAATCATTCCAAAAGGAACACGCGTAAATTCGTACAGTCCATTATGTGTAACAAACGCAGTCTTCCATTGATCACTCTTCTTTACAGGACAAGTCCAATAGGCACTGCGACAGTCCATAACGGAAATAAACTTGGATTTCCCGACTTTGCTCAAGACATCATTGACGATTGGCATAGGATATCTACAGTTCTCAGTAAAAGAGTTAATGTATCTGTAGTCGCACGCCAGTCTCAAGGATCCATCCTTCTTTTTGACAATGACAAGTGGACTTGCCATTCTGCTTGACGATGGTTGAATGATGTTTTCTTTCAGCATCTCTTGTATTTGTCTTTCCACTTCTGCACGGTATATTAATGGTATGCGATATGCCATGAACTCTCTTTCTCGAAAGTCAGGTTTCAACACCACTTCATGTTCTACTAATGTGCATAGTCCGGGTTTGTCAGAAAATCTGTCTGCATAACGATTTAGTATTTCAAGCAATTGTTTCTGTTGATCGCTCGTAAGGTGTCCAATTTGTTCATAATCCAATTGGAGAGATTTCTGATTTGTCTCTGAGTGGTCTTCTTTCAGTGGTATTTCTACAACTGATCCGAATTCGTCATCCTCTTCCACGATCAGACCACACGACAATGATCTTGTGATGAACTTTCTCATCTTGTTGGCATGAACAATCCGTCGCCCACTTTCATTCATGTCCACGAGATACGAATATTTGGACCTTCTTTGCAAGACAGTGCATGGACCATGCCATCGTGAGATCAGTTTATTGGTTGACGTTGGATACAACACGATGACGTTTTCTCCTGGTTCGAATTCTTTATCTTTTGCTCTTTTGTTATATTGACTGGCGTATTGTTTTTGTTTTTCATCAGCATAACTCTCAGCGAATGTTAATGCTTTTTCCATGTCTGCTCTTAAATTTTTCAAGTACTTTGCCGGTTGCACTCCAATGTTCAGTGGTAAATTTATCTCTTTGGTCCAGCTTTCTTTAAGAATGGTTAGTGGCCCTCTCGGCGACTTTCCATAGACCAGCAGATATGGTGCCACTCCTGTAGTTGCATTAGGCACTTCTCTCAATGCCCAGACAGTAAATGGAATGATTTTATGCCACTGTCTCGGATTTTCCACAATGACATGATGAACCATCTTCTTGAACGTTTGGTTCCATCTCTCCACTATTCCGGCCTCCTCTGGATGTCCTGGCGAATCAAATCGAGGACAACATCCCATCAATTTCAGAAATTCTCTCGTTAGGCTGGCTGTAAAATTTGTTCCTCTATCACTCGTTATCACTGACGGAACTCCTACATCCATGAACAGCTTCATCAGAGCTTCGCATACAGCCTTAGCAGTCAGTGACTTCATCAAAAAGATTGTCGGCCATCTTGTACATGAGTCGACTATGCACAAGCAATACTTATGCCCTGCTGCTGACGTCGGTTCGATTGGTCCTACAACGTCCATTGTCATTCTTCGGAACGGAACATCTTCCCTTAGTATTGGTGTGATCGGTACTCGATCCATCACCAAACTTCGTGCTTTCAACTGACACTTCTCACAGGACTTGCAGAACTTCATCACATCTTTACGCATCCTTGGCCACACAAAGGACAACTTGATACGTTCTCTTGTCTTCTCTTCTCCCAAGTGTCCGCCGAATACTGACTCGTGTGCCAATTCCATCACCTGAATTCTTCTTTCCTTCGTCAACACCAACTGGTATACCAACTGGTCCAACATTTGATGCCTCTTATACATCAACCCATTCACCACACTAAACTCTGATCCTTGGTCTTCAGCTATTTTCCACCACGACTTCAGTGACTCGTCATTTCTCTGCTGCTCTTCAAATTTCTTTGCATCTGCCAATTGTCTTTCAATATTCGTATTCTCAGCAAACAAATCTCTCATACTCGTATCCACTTCAATATCGCTTCCGGAATCATCATAATCATCACGCTCACATGCAACCATCTCTTCTTCTATTTCATTGTTCCCGGATGTTACTCCTTCTTCTTCTTCTTGAACACTGTGTTCATCCTCGCTTTCTGTGTCATCATCTGGCAAACTTTCATTTAGCTTTTCCTGTTCTTCTTCTTCCACTTCTCTTCTCCGACTCTGTGCTCTCGTAGTCACATTCGCTTGTAGTTCTCCTTGCAGCACATTCACTGGTGGAATCTCTTTCAGTTCTGCGATTATCTCTGGATGTAGCAAGAACTTTTCTTTGTTATCTTTGCACAAAACTGCCGGAATGCTGGCACATACCAAAGTTAAATATGGCGCAATATTTACTTCCTTGTCCTTCAAATTTGTTCCTACGTCATAACAACTCATCCGCACTTCTATTTTCACCAACTTAGCTGGAATGGGCTCTCCAGCGACACATTGCAAATGTACTCTGCCAATTTCTTCTACGATTGCTCCTTTCAACAATTCTTCATTGATTACTGGAGTCTCAGTACCAGAGCCAATCAATGCCTGGACTTGCACGGGATGACAACTGTCATCCTTTCCCCGTATCTCTACATTCACATGCTGTGGGTCTACTTCAAGATTTGTGACTATAGGCTACAGATCGCGAAGGCGATCTCTATAAATTACAATTTTCGATAAAATGATCGTCTTATTATAATAATAATTGTTATTATTTGGGTTTACCTGACGCCATTTGACGAAGATTCCATCGAAACTGGAGTTGGCTCAGCAGAATTTTTAGCAGAACTTCGATGAATAGCAGCAAATTTTTGAAGATATCTGAACTTTTCGAATGCATCTGGTTTCTACGAGATCTGGACGGCAAATGAAACGATAAGATGATGACGTCATCAATGAGTTTACGTCATCTTGCTTTATTCATTATTATAGACTGCAGTGCAATCTGGCTGTTTATCTGATGTATTCATTCGTCCGCCTTCGTTCATCGATCATCAGCTATATCCATTCTGAGCATTTATATAGCGCCTCGATATTTGCATTTAAGGTGAATGTTGAGTGAAAGTCCCAGGTGGCGTCAAGATGCATCTTTTCATTGAAATAAATAAACAATCCTGATCTCAATTATTGTACATCAATCGTCCTCTTCATCATCTTCGTCATTTTTCGTCTTGCTTGTAATCATTTTCGCCTTCCGTTCATTCGACCATCTTTTGACGCCTTCTTCTGCTCTGCAACCTTCCACAGAGATTCATCGAATGCTCCAGAAATTCGGGAACAGGTGAGAAATTACGTCATTCTAGCTACGACCACTTCATATTTATGTATTGCGACATAAAAATGCAATCACAATTAAAGGGTGACAACTTTAGTGTTGCTGCTAAATGTGAGACTGGACGGGTTGGTTAGAGCTGTAGGCCATAGGCGCAACCACGTCCTAAAAGTTGGGGGGGACCAGGGAACAAAAGAAAAATTTTAGTAGAAATAATAATAGCGAGCGCGAAGCGCGCGAAACTGCGATTGCCGAAGGCAAGAAGCCCCAAACGATTATGGGGTATGGGGGAGCGTCGTAAGCTCCCCCATCGGGGTCTGGGGCGGAGCCCCAGAAACCGAAGCAATTTTGAGCATTTGATGCCAAACCGAGTGCATTTAGGTTCTAGTTTACCTGAAATTTTGCAATGATGATATCGAAAAAAAGTACCGATCTGTGAAAGTCTAAATCTAAATCAGTCAATCAATCTCTTAATGAGCCATATAGTAATTGGCATTAGACATTGCTTAAAAAAATGGCGCAACTTCTGGGGATGCAAAGCTTCGTCCTACCCTAAAGGCACAGAAGTCATGCAATAAATATCCATTGATTTTAATATAGGTCTACACTTAAACTAAGACACAGTGGAACCAAAGAATGAGAATCATGAGTGATCATTTCCGTCTAACCCAGGGGTTCTCAAACTTTATTTTCATTGTACCCCCAAGTAAAAAAACAAAATTATGGCGTACCCCCAAGCAAAGTCAGATTAGAAACAAAATGCCGGTGTGAAGCTCCCTTGCAGTGACAACTGCAGTCCTTTTAATCATTGGTGACATCGTTTATTAGAGTCGCATAGGACTATAGAGAGCAAAATTTAAAATAAATATGCGGTTGGGTAATCTTATCAACAAAAAGGGAAAATTGGTCAACAATAGCCCCTGTAAGTAATGCCTCACATATATTGGGCTGTTTTTTTTTATACTAGCACAGATTTAAAATATCTGGTTTAATATTTCTCAGTTTCAAACGCAAATTTAGGCCAAATTTTGTTTTTAATAGCAAGAATAATTTAAAAACCAGTATCATCCAGTTAAGTAGACCTAACAAACGCAGAACTGTATAGGCGAATAGGCCACACAGAGAACCTGATGCAGAAAATAATAACCAGGAAGCTAGATCTCTTCGGGCATATATGCAGGATGGACAACAGCAGAAAAATCAAGACAACAATTATTGTGTTTGGAAGAATGGAGGGATCTAGCAGGAAAGGACGACCATACAAGGAATGGCTGGATAACATATCAGAATGGTGTGGAGGACCACTACAGGACCTAACACACGCTGCCTTGGAGAGACAATCCTGGCGTGGAATAACGAGAAAGGCATCGAGCACCTACGGATGATCCCTCGGTTGTTGTTGAGGATGATGATGATCATCCAGATATGACGTGCCGAAAGGAACCACAAATTTAAAGCTCGACCAGAAATAAATCCTTTGGCCAATTCGAAGCTCGTCCCTATTTGAGCTCTCTAAAGATCTAGGCTGAGAATTTCTGTCGTTGGTTCTTTCAATCATTCATACATTATTTGTTTCAAAATTATAATAATAGACCTAAACATAAATATGTTGCATGCACCGTATACTATTACTAGGCCTATGTGCCATGCGAGTCTAATAATATGTTGTGAAAGAAATAAATTACAATGCTGTTATATATTACAACGTTAAAAATCATTGCTAATCAAAGAAAGATGGACTCGAAGTCTCTAAAATAAAATAAAATGTATAATTCTGGAATTTTTTGCGTACCCCTTAACGGCGCCTGGCGTACCCCCAGGGGTACGCGTACCACAGTTTGAGAACCCCTGGTCTAACCGGAAAAAAGGATAGAGATCTTTTTGGACTACTCTAGTATTATTAGAGAAAGCTATCTATCTTAGAAACGGTAAAATGGTGCCAAAATTATAGTCGTGCAACAAATATCCAAATTATACATTGATTCAAATTCACATATAAATGAGCACACAGAGGAACTAAGGAATGGGAAACATGTGGCCATTTCCATATCCTAACAGTGTAGACCATAGGTGAAGACTTGGTGCTGACTTTGGGGGACAAACGAACGGCCGAAGGAGGATCGACGAGCAGGGGAGAGTTTGGGCAGGGAGATATGCCCCCAAACTTCGAAAAATTTCGATTTTCAGCACTACAGTGGTCGCATTTCAGGTAGTCATATAAACAAATTTCCTGGTCATTTTAGTGCCTATAGTCTTTGTTTACGACTTCAAAAGTGTCCTCCTAAATGTCGAAATGCTATGAATTGATAATTGTTTAGTAAAGTTAAAAGAGGTGTGTAAGAGACATCTATAATTGGAATTCTCTGTTTAAAAAATTATAGTTAACTTGTTTGATGATTATAGTTGAGTAAAGTTAAAAGAGGTGTGTAAGAGACATTTCCAATTGGAATTCTCTGTTAAAAAAATGGTTAATTTGTTTGACGATAATAGCTTAGTAAAGTTAAAAGAGGTGTATAAGAAACATCTCCAATTGGAATCTCCAATCTGTTTAAAAAAATAGTTAACTTGTCTGATGATATAAGTTTAGTAAAATTAAAAAATGTGTGTAAGATACATCTCCAATTGGAATTCTCAGTTTAAAACAATAATAATAGTTTAATTGTTTGATGATGATAGTTTAGTAAAGTTAAAAGACGTGTGTAAGAGACATCCGATTGGAATTCTCTGCTAAAAATAATAGTTAATTTGTTAGATGATAATAGTTTAGTAAAATTAAAAGAGGTGTGTAAGAGACATCTCCAATTGGAATTCTCTGTTCAAAAAAATAATAGTTAACTTGTTTGATGATAATAGTTTAGTAATTATATTATATTTAACTTGGGATTTTAAATCGTACGTTTTTATTACCTATTGTTAATCCGTTGTATAATAACGATGTTCCATGTCCCATTGTTCGTTTTCAAGAGGAGTAATAAACAAAATACTTACATACTAACTTACTTACTTTCCATATTATTCCCAATGTCCAACTGGAGGTTGATTCGAGCGTGAAGGAAACCTTTAGGAATGTAGCAGAAGCCCGATTATGACGTTGTGGCGTTATTTATTATTATTAATCAGAAGTTTAACGACATCTTATAGCTACAAAGGCTGTTGACGTTTCTAAAGATTTTTAACAGTGCATTCCACTTTTTTCTCCTCGCATTTTTTAAGTAGTAAGATTGATATATCATTCTTTATACACGCAAGCAGCATATGCTCAGTTGTTTCAAGCAATTGACATTTAGAACACAGGCCTGTTGTGCTTTTACCAAACACTTTCAGCCAAGTGTTACTAAGGACATGCCACATCCTAAGTCGGGTAATTTGAACTTCTTTTTCCTTGATGGAGTCCATTAATTTTATATCAGTTGTGACGATGGGTGTTGGCAATGTTTTTAAAATAACCGGTAATACGTTAAAAGAGGTATCTTATCCACACAGTATAATGTTCGCAAACTATTCAACGTGGGACTAAATAACTATTGGTTAAAGCCTGGATTGCCCGGGAATTCATATCATTAGAAATATGGATTTCATCTGCTAAAGTTTTCTTTCTCTAGAACTCTACTGACGTGTGTGTGTACATGCCCTAACGATTAAACATTGGGGGGGGGGGGCAAATGCATGGGCCGTCCCCCAACGCCTCCATTGGGGGTGGACCGTCCGTCCTCCCCCCCCCCCCTAGGTCTCCGCCGGTGGTTTCACGTGCTATCTGTGTGAGACGCCAACACTGTCGAGTTAAGATGTTGGCCTACAGGCAGGATTAAAACACTCTTGATTCAGCCTTAATGCTGAGAAGCTACGTTCTTAATATGCCAGTCTATATTGAAATGGCTATTAGCAGTAGACGGTTGCAAAAGCCCCAAGCCTCTCGTCTAAAGTTGGAGGGGACCATTCGTCGAAAGTTGGGGAGGGGACCATTCGCCGAGATTTGGGGGGACCTTCCCAAGCCTCCAAAAAGTTGGGGGGGACGCGTCCCGTGGGTCCCATAGGGTGGTTGCGCCTATGCTGTAGGCCTATGCCTGAGACACGCAGCTCAAAACGGAACAGTTCCAAACGAAGTGTAGGCCTAATAAATCGAGACCATTAACCAACGTTTACAAATCTTATTTCAATTGGATTAACTTATGCTCGTAGTCTACGTAGATTATGTTTTGAGCAGCGCATTAGAACTGTGTGTAAAATATTATTTTATTTGATGCGAAATCTACACCGTAATATTCATGTATAGGCTGGGCCTAAGAACCCGGTTTAGATTAGATTGCAACATTAAAGTTTTCACATTTAGTAGGATATGTGAAAACAATGTTTTCAGTTTCGAGTGAAAGATAGACTGCATGTGGGGATAAATATCGATGGCGATGAGGATTTTTGAAGAGTTCGTGTGTGTGTGTATATATATATATATATATATATATATATATATATATATATATATATATATATATATATATATATATATATATATATGGATCAGATGTTTGCCGTAATGCTGGCGGAAAGTTTCTTCCAAGGAGGCTGTCCATTACGGAGGGATTTGCAAGTTTAATTGATGATTGTGATGGAAGGGCGAAGCAGTGTTATGATCGAAGGTTGAGGAGCGAGTTCAACGATTGTAGTAGTGGCTCATGGTCAGTGTTGTTTAATCAAGCCCACCTCCTTGGAGGCTGGGGAGGGGATTCTGGTTTCTGGGGACGGGCGGGAAAAATGTCCGTAATGAGCGGACTTTTATTGGGCGGGCAGCAACCGTCCGCTGAGCTACCGACGACACTTTAATTAGGTAATTGGTCATTTTTCTGACGGCCTTTTTGTCTATCAGTCAAAATATAAGAAAAATAGGCGGCCCAACTGGGGCCCATACCGGCAGCCCATATAGGCTGCCCAAATGGGTCCACTCTAAGCCCATGTTCTATGTAGGCTTATACATGAGCTGCCCATTTGGGGCGGACATGGAGCCCGTGGTCAAATTGGCATATCGAGCCCATCTGGGCGGCCCAAGTGGGGCCCATACAGGCAGCCCATATAGGCTGCCTAAATGGGGCCCACTTTAAGCCCATGTAGGCTGTTACATTGGTTGTCCATTTGGAGCGGACATGGTGCCCGTGGCCAAATTGGCCTCGAGCTCATCTATGCGGCCCATCTGGCCCCCCGAAGATGCCAATATTATGAGAATAAAAGTGCTTTAAGATTTATATTTATATGTATCCTGACTGAGAATCAAAGTCTTTTAAGATTTCCTGCTGGTAAAATCGCTTTGAAATAGAGCCTATCCACAATAGAGACGACAGAAATCACAGAACCATTATTAAATAATGCCGCTCTTAAATTGGTCACGCTGTACCTCCCAACTAAAATATCAAGAGTATAAAAAATCTACTCAATGCGCATGCGCTTTGCTGACCTTTGTAGTCTATTATCAAAAGAAAATAACATTGTCTGCTGAGTGTTGTTATTATTTTGACGCTTTAACTCAGGTTTTCTAATGAAATTTATGTCTTTTGATGTTGACGATTTCATGCTTGACTGAATTCACGATAATTTCTTGATTCGTGGTAGGTTTAAGATTTTGCCTCTGTATAAATGGCGATGGTACGATATAGGATCCTTGTTTACAGGAGATAGGGTCCAATCAAAAGATACGTAAGCTGTGTTTATCGGAGAATCCTTTCCAATTATTGTGTGCGTCGTCAGCTTCTGTGTCGAAATTATGGTTTCACCTCCTACATTTGACTGTTATGGTATTGTTAGCCTATTTACTACTGTGGTTAGTCACGAATTTCCGTGAGGTAACAGCGCTGTACAAGTATTCATCCCGAATCCCTGAAAAGCGAATCTCTGATAAAGCTGAAAGAGCACAAAACCACCCATTTCCCGAAAGCAGTTTTATAGAAAGCGGCCCAACTCCTGAAAACTATTCAGAGTTCAATTGCAAAGATGACAATGTACACTGTTAGACTTTTATTGTTGTGGATAGGCAGATAGTGTAAAAAATCAGTAGGTTGTGTGAAAATTGATTTCGGGATCCGGCCGATATTGGTTTCGGGGATAAAGTTGTAGGCAGCATAGTAAATTATTCGCTTGTTTCAGCATTGATTTTTAATCAATCCAACATCAAGAATCCTCTAATATCAATTGTGCTTCTATTTGGGCAGCATTATTTTTCATCAGTGTAACTTCTATTTACTTAAAAAGTACTGTTCATAAATCCAGCTTCAATCTAAGAAGGAATGTTTTAATAAATTCCACTTATATTTCAGTCCGAATTTTATTTGACCAGCGCTGAAACCCATTCAATGGCGCGTAATTTACTACGCTAAAATACACGTTTACCATTATCTGGTTTCGGGGATTCATGTCTGACCATGTCATAATATTTTATTGGCATACAATGATAATGATGTTGCTGTAATACAATCAATGCATCATGTGAAAGTACCCCACCTCTTACATGTATGTTAGTTGTACAGAATGTGCATTGTCTCAGGTGTTGATAACATTTAAACTCCTTTGACTGCATAAACATTTTTTCCTATCTTTTCTTTTATGGCAGTTTTATTGCTTTCAAACAATTAGTTTTAGCTCTAAACAATTGTGCTGATGTTTACACATTTAATAGGATCATGGGTCGCGTCTTTCTCTGCCATCTTGGCGGAACGCGGATTTTCGTTTGCGCCAACTGTGAGACGCCTCTTACGAATCGCATGGAACTCATTTCAACACGCTTCACTGGAGCGACAGGCCGTGCGTTTCTCTTCAACCGTGTCGTCAACCTGTGCTTCAGCGAGGTGCAGGATCGCATCATGCTCACCGGGCGACATATGGTCCGCGATGTTTCATGCAAAAACTGTGGCGCAAAGCTCGGCTGGATATATGAGTTTGCGACAGACGAGAGCCAACGCTACAAGGAAGGACGAGTAATCCTCGAACGTGCGCTCGTCACGGAGATTGAAAGCAAAGTCGAGAAAGAAACAGAAAACAACAATTGATGATTGCTTGCATCAGAGATTGTGCTTTGCTCTGTAAATAGTTAAATCCGCTTTTCTCGGTTTTTGTTAAGTGTGCCGGAAGTTAATTTTCTGTAAATGATTTCAAATCAACGATTGGCTGAAATTTTGTTGTGGTAATTTATGTTGTGAAACTTGTTGAATTGACGACTCTGAGAAATTTGATTCAAAAACCTGCACAGTTTACTGGATTTTGGTAAACAATTTAACATTTTTTAGTAAACCTGCAAAAAGTTATCATTTGTATTTGTACTGTTGAATCTGAGTGTTTTTGTTCTTTTGAATTGGTTTCAAATCTCTTTTCCTTTCAGAACTGAAAGTGAAAGTCCATTATAAATAGCTTATTTAAAATCACTGAGTGCTTTGGCGGTAGCAGATTAGCTTGTGCAGGCATCAGTATGGTCTTTTATGTTGGTACAGAGCGAGTTTTTTCTATGCCTGTTTTAATAAGGATGAAGTTTTTTTGTCTAATCTATACCAGAATTAAATTTTTTTTAATAAACCATGTTTAATGGTTTTGAACAATTTCGTTGTTTGGCTGTAGACGCAAACTCAAACCTTTTACCTGAAGGTTCATGTTATATTTATAATTATAAAGACTCCTGACATTTGCAATGCTTGAAAGTAAGTCTGGAACTTCTTTGATTTTGGCAAGGATAGGCTATGATTTCAAATTCATTGTATAGGCTTATGGCTTTTTCCGTTTAGCCTTCTGGGTTTATTTACATTTGCCCAAAGAAGTCCATTTTTATCTGGCAGCATAACCTAGGTTGTTTTCCCACACTCTTTGAGACTTGCATGCTCTTGAACCTGAACTATTGGCTCCTTATTAAGGAAGCTCGTAAACAATTACGTTTTCTGGCTCTTCCCTTCCTTTTGTCAACATTTGCCCCATTTTACATGGAGTCAACCCTCAGTTGAACAACTGTTGAAGCTTAGTAGCCAGTAACACCTACAAGGTATGTTGCAACATAGGCCAGTGATGTCACTGATGATTTTATTTATTTTTATTTCTCACATTTGCTATAGCACCCATTCAAGCTTGCTACTCAGGGGCAATCCCGACTACAGCACAGACAGTGCATCGGAGTTTCATGCCGAAGTGGACGAGCAATATCAAGCGAAGGACTTTCTCAAGGTCCCTACGAGGCGACTTGGTGCATTCTAACCTGGATCTCTCCGGCTCCAATGCGCCGAACTCACCACTACACTACTGCGCTCACATAACCCATAGTGGAACATTAAGTTCAGATTTGCAGCAGTTTTGTATACTAGTACATTGTAGATCGATCTTCCTTAATGAGACTAAATAGTGAAGTTTCAAGCACTTCGTGGCCATGTCTGCCTCTTGCGCTTTGCTTTTCACACTTGGTCAACTATTTTGACATGGCTTTTGGGTTGAACAGTCACTTTCTGTTCAAAGCACAGGTTTCTGCTTCATTTGAAATTGTGTTTAACGCTTGACAGGCTACGTTGGTTTCCCAACACATTTTAGCACATTCTTGTCATTTAAGAACTTCCATTCATATGCCACTTGCTTAGCTTCATCAACTGACGCTTTGTCTTTTGAAAGCATGGAATACTAAAACTTTTATCATAGGCGCAACCACCCTATGGGACCCACGGGATGCGTCCCCCCAACTTTTGAGTGGTCCTCTAACTTTATTATTATGGGCCCCCCAACTTTTAGGACGCGATTCATTATGGCCCCCCAACTTTTAGGACGTGATTCATTATGGCCCCCCACTTTTAGGACATGATTGCACCTATGTTTACTATTATATTACATTTACCAGCCGATATAGCAAGATGTTGGCAATGGCAAAAGGTTTCTTAATTCTTCTCTGGAAATATTTTTATTAACTCTATTATGTAGCGCATGTAGACATAGTGGGCAGCAGAGAAGCTTCGTATTTATTTTTTATTCTGGCAACAAGTATAAATTAGCACAGCTTTCCAGATCGTGGTTCATGATGCACACCTTCCAAGTTTGGTTCGTGCAAGCAATGACTTTACTAACGAATCTGAGAAGTGTGCTGTGCTCGTCACCTGGCGTAAATTGAAATGAAGTAATGAACTACAAGGCATATGCATTTTAAATACATACCTATATCTCACATACGTACGACATATGTGTAATGTAATTGTAATTACAGACTTATGTAGTGCCACTCACAGCAGCAACCAAAACTATTCAGCAGCGCATCCAGTGCAAGTTCCCCAGAAGGAGAAACAGGTTCTGAGGAGAGATAGATGTAAGAACAAATCTAGAAAGAGCTATACACATTACACAAACATATATATGTATATTAGGGCTGTGGGTTTTACCGATTAATTAAAAGATTAATCATTAACAATAATTGCAATAGATTAATTTTGGCTTGTTCGATTGATTTGCAATTAATTTCTGTGCTTTTTTTCGTGATGTCAAGCAGCAATTTCTGGAGTAAGCAACGTGGTGAACAATGATGTGAAGCTTTTGAATGAAAAATTAAGTGATTATTTTGCATTTGAGGTAAATGCTGATAGTGACGAAATTAATTTTCATGGCAATAAGCAGCTCTAATTGCTTTGCTTTTTTAATGAAGAGATTAGTAACTAACTAAATGACTACAATTTTGAGTTTTCACGGTTTACCTCATGCAGATAATATTAATTTAATTTAATCGACTGATTGATTAAATTAGGAGATTAATCGATTAAAATATTTTAATTAGGACCAGCCTTAATTATATATGTATATTATATATATATATGTATGCTAGTTTAATTGTTACTGTTTAGTTTACATGCAACGCAAAGTAAAGTTTCTTCGTAACTCGTAAATTTGTGCTTCGTGCATTTTTGCTCTGCTAAACAAAATTAGAGTTCGGCTTCCTTTAACTGAACGGATATGGACAGTGTTTGCTCACAGTGATGTTTATGAACTACGTGAAATAGAATTAATAGATTATGGTAACCGTTATGATGTTTGAAGGAACACGAACATAACATGTGCATAATTTTACGGAAAAAATCCATTTTAACATCGTTTAAATTGGTCTTTTAATTGGTCAAGATGTACAACACAAGTAAAAAATGTATCCTTGCTTTATCATTCTGCTGGACAAACATCTTGCATTACCTTTTATCTACAGAACAGCTATCGACACCTTTCCAAAATAGCAGAATTCATATTTGCAGGGCAGGTATGAAGATTTTTAACATTTACAGCAATACTGTTACACCTTTACAATACTGGACTACCTGCAAAATCTTGCTGAAGAATCGAAACGCAGCTGTTGCCTCTGTCACAGTTTTAAAACGAGATTTTCCGACACAGACTACCGGTAAATTCACTGTAGCAAGCCAAAATATTTACCACTTAACCAAGTGGACCTTCAAGAAAAGCTTATTCTATGCAATGTTGCATCTCTTATACACTGCAACAGCAATACACTCGCTATATAATCATACACTGCTTCACTTAAGCCCAACATCTAAGCGACATATCAAGAAACAACTTGACATCAAACCCTGTAGTCAAGGGCGGATACAGGAATTTTCGAAGGGGGGGGCCAAAATTTTTGGTATTGTGAGACAGTAGAAAAAATTTTCAGCCATCGACCAAATTTTCCGGGAAAAAGATACCAACTTATCCGCCCAAAAAGTTGATGACCTTTTTTTTTTTTTTTTTTTTTTTTTTTTTTTATAGTCATCGACCAATTTTCCGGGAAAAAGATACCAACTTATCCGCCAAAAAAGTTGATGACCTTTTTTTTTTTTTTTTTAGTCATCGACCAATTTTTCGGGAAAAAGATACCAACTTATCCGCCAAAAAAGTTTTTTTTTTTAGTCATCAGCCAATTTTCCGGGAAAAGGAGATGCCATTTCCGAACGGGGGGGGGCCACGTCCCGTACGATTTTCTAATAGGGGGGGCCAGATGTCCTGTTTTTCTCTCCCACTACATGTTTTGGAAACCAAATGGGGGGGCCACGTTCCATGCAATTTTTAAATGGGGGGGCCATGGCCGGATTGGCCCCCCCCCTGGATCCGCCCCTGCCTGTAGTCCAGACTTGTAATTCACTGGCCAATCTATTATATATGGAGCATGGCTTAGTGTTTACACTAACACAGAAGAATCACAAATTTGCAGAGCAATGTTCAAATAAAGTTTGTCAAAGGCCTAACAAAAAGAATTAAAAATACAGTTCATGGTGATATGATAAAGAAATGCACAATGGTATTTACTTTATGGCATACACTTCAGAGTCAAATATTGTAAAGAAAGACCAAGTTAACCAATGCATATATGTCCATTCATTTTAGGATTTAATCGTTTATGCTACAACTCCAGGCAAAAGCAAACGTGTTGCTAAACCTCTTTTCAAGTCAAGACTAAAAAAACTGGACAACTTTTCCTGTTCCCTGTGTTACAGTCAGGAAGAACAGTAGAGCACAGGTTCAAAACTCGTTAGCCCCCAATATATATATATATATATATATTAGTTTAACCCTTTAACAACAGAGGGTACGGTATATCCCATACCATTTACTACACTATGGTTGGTAAAAGGTTAATAACATGGTTGACTCAACCTTCCACTCCCTAGAGGGTAATTGAGCAGCAGCATTTTTGTTACGGTCTGTTCAAAGGAATAATGAACACAGCATAATCATCATACACAGCATAGCTCTACTAATTTCACAAATTATGCCTTTTGCTTTGTATTATTAAACAATTCAAAGATATACTTCCTAAATTTACAGCATGCATTAAGCCTGCGTCCCCAACATCAAAGAACGTTATAATTACAATACACCTGCTAGACTTCGAAAGACGTATAAACACTGTTCCTACTTTCTGTTTTAAGGGCCGACACAACTTCATTTATAGTACCCTTGCTAACAGAAAGTACTCAACTAGGCACCATAATACCAAAAATAAACTGGAAAGTTACGGCTGAAACAAAAACAAGCAGAAACTGTACAAAGAAATATACAACTTGTAAAACAAATTTCAAATATATTGCAACAATAGCAATTCAGAAGTTGCAGGAACTGAATGTCAAAAACTCTCAGGTGAACTTTGGTAACAATGCATCTAACGACAAAATATTCAGTTTTTTATGCATTAGTGAATGATACACGTTCATCAAAGGCTAAGGTTCATTACAAATGAAATCAGGATGGCAGAGGTCGAAATAAATTAGTTTCTTGTTTTGCACGTGATGGAATAAATCAAACTCGACGTTTCGCTATCCTTCGCAGCTTCCAATATATTCACCCACGTTCGTCAGCTGACAGATGATTTCAGCGACGTACAAAGAAATGTACAGCGGACCACAGATCAGAATTTTGTAGAAATGTTTTCTACACACACACCAATGCAAGTAGTCGATGTATTGGATCATGCATTAGATTTGTTAGCTGTTAGTTCCTAATTTTTTGGCGAGTTTACACATTTTGAGATGTAGTCTTCTGTTAGTCAATTCAGAAGCGATCCAGCTGGGTGTAATCTGCTAGCAGCCGCAGCTTGGTCGGTTAGTGGGCGTCGGTTGACGCCTCAGTCGCCGTAGCGACGCATCACCGTACTGGATGCCAGAACCCAATCTCTCTGGATCCAATTCACCTAAAAATCAATCCGTAAACAGATGGATTAAAAACAATCGATAAAAAAACTTGATATATTTCATAGTCTAATCTTCCTCTGAATGACATATATCAATCAGCGGAAGGATACAATACTCTTACATTACAATGTATTAATCTATACATGTGTGATGATAATGATTATGCACCTGGAGCAGTGCTGTCCAACATGCGGACCCTCCATGTGGCCCATGTGCTGATTTTAAGTGGCCCGCCCAAGTTAGTAAAAATTTTCAATTTCTTTCACATGAAGAAAAAAAATTGTAGATCAACTAACGGCCATATGCATTTGGGGGGGCCCGGTAGAGTAATGGTTAACACGCTGGCCAAGAGGGCGAGAGGTAGTGAGTTCGAGCCCCCGTTGGGCGGATATGCTTTGTAGGCTGCTATTAGCGCCGTGTAATTGCAAAGCTGTCTGTTCAGTTAGTAGTTAAGTTTAATTAAGATTACTGCATAACTTGTAAATGTAAAGCGCAGTGCGTTTGCAGGCGCTCAATTAAAGAAAAGATTATTATTATTATTTATATATGCTCGTAAGTTGTTGTGTTATTTGACAATGTGCATACAAGATCAAGTTCTCACGATGTATCTGTTATGATTATTCCAGAGTAAATTATGATACAGCTCAAACAATTTACATTTGATCCTAGTTTTGAGTTCACTGGCACTGCCCTCAGCTTCAAGAAAAGTTCTTTGGTGGCCTGCGGTGTCAAAAAGGCTGGACAGCACTGACCAAGAGCATTATTGGAACATGCAACTTGTAGGAATTATTTGCTAAGCAGCATTTGTAACCCCACTGACATTTTCTGTTTCCTGCATTCAAGCAGGACGAGAAATGTCCATTCTCAGAAGCAATCTGCCATATGAATATGGATCTGAATTATGAATATGACCAGTAGCTTGCCACAATTCATACAAGCTATCAGTTTTTCTCAACATACCAACACTTAAAATCATTAGGATCATTGATGGTCCTACTCAAATCTAGATGAACATGTAACAGGACTTTCAAATATACACAAACACTTATAACTGATCGAAGTTGCCACCAGTAACATTCATAATTGAGCTACATAACAGCAGGATAGATCACATACTCTTCAGCAAGCCTTACCAGATTCAATTTTTGAAAGGATTGATTTGGCACACTTGAGGAATGTCTCTTCAACATTTTCGCCTGTTAGAGCACTTGTCTCGAGAAACATTAGCTCTACAAATTTCAAACACAAATCTTTAACCTAAGCCACCTCACTTATACAAGGAAAGAAAATAATTTTTTATAGGACCTTTAAAATGGATTATGATTTCAGACAACCGCTGAGAAGCAAAACAGCTTGCATATGTAGGTACAAACATATTACAAGAAATTTTCAGCTCATAAATAAGTGCCCAATCACAAGGCAGCTGACTACCCTAAAGCCATCCGGAGGATGAATTAAAAGGGATAAACCATTCTAGCAGCAGAATATAATGATTGAAAAATGTGCATAATTGATAAATTTAAGCTGTAATCAAAATTTTAAGTGACTTTAATTGAACATTTAAAAAGTGTCCTTTAGAAGCAATGTTCAGAGCAAGGCAACTCGAACTTAGTTAGTGATCCTAAGTGTTCTTAAGTGCTCTAAATGTTCTAGGTAATCTAAAACCAAAGCAAACAAAGTTAGCCCGTAGGAATAAACACAACTGTTAGTGATAATGTTTAAAACAAAGCAAATGGACGCTAATTTGCAAAAATAAACACATGAGAAATGGCTTTTTTCAACTTCTCTTCATCTGGGGATACGATTATTGGGGATGGGGGAAGGCTTGAACAAATAAACTTCACGATGATAGTCTAGCTTACTAATCATTGAATGACACTGCAACAAAGACAATGCAATTTAAAATTCCATAGCATGCTGTATACAACTCTTTAAACTCACAGCTGTCATGTACAAAATTTTGTGTTTGAAGTGCTCAGACAAGTTAAGAAGAAGTCAGGAAACTCTAGAATAAGATCATAGAAACAAGACAAACACAAGAAGGCGCAAGAGAAAACCAGTGGTTACCATTTTCCTGGGCAAAGCGACTGGCTTCAAGGAATGTAACTTCACGTTCTGCTTCCAGATCTTTCTTGTTACCGACGAGAACGATAACAATGTTCGGACTTGCGAGAGCACGGGCATCAGTCAACCATTTGGTCAGCGAGTTATAAGTCTCACGGCTGACAATCAACAAATCAATCAACAAATCAATCAACCAACAAACCAATCAACCAACAAATCAATCAACCAACAAATCAATCAACCAAGTAATAATTCACTCAGCTGGTCACACAAATAAATCTCACAATCAAATAAATCACTGAGGTCACAGAGTTAGGTCTAGATGACTAAAACCAACTCAACCTATTAGAGCATTACAGGTTATGATACGAGACACTTAACTAGTTACGAGTATATTGCAGACCGCTGTGTAACAAGGTAAAAATTGGTGTCCCAATTCCCAACAGCAGGATTTTATCTCTTCAGGGCAAACATTGTGCCTATATCTGAATGTAATATTATTCATGTTTGTTGATACAATTATGTACTTCATCGCAATAAAAAGTTTTGATTGATTGACACTCTTACAAGCCACTTGTAGACTAGCTCCAAAGTCTGTGGACAGCAACTAAGACAACAGTTCATGAAGTCAATGTGAATCACAAAGAAAATCAATATACGTTGTACAAATTAACAACACATTGGTTGCTACAGTACCTGGCTATGTCGTAAACGAGAAGAGCGCCTGCAGCTCCACGATAGTAACTTCTTGTGACTGATCTAATTGACAAACAAGCATACACCTGAGTTTAACTTCATCTAAAACATCTGCAAAATCATAAAAACCTTAAATGACTTTAAACTAAGCAGCAGATCACACATTTTAGAAACTAAAATCATTTAGTTTCTCATTAGATAGTGTTCTCAATGATGATAAAGACAAGGAGAGACTGAAGTGGACTTACACCAAACACTAACTGCACGCAGTTAGTGGTTTGGTGTAAGTCCACTTCAACCAGACAGACCACAACAGCACACATATACTCGTACATTTAGACATTCAACACTTCAATCAATACTCATCTACTAAACCACAATAAGCTGACACAGGCGCAACTTAAACAAATTACATGTGTCAGGCTGATCAATGCAACCAGAACAGTGTCAATATTCATTCACGTAAAGAAAAACACAGGATAATATAAATCTTCTTTTCAGGTAATGTAAAGATAAGGTGATCCTGCTCTGAGGTTATGTCCACTACTGATGAGCGAGGGCAGCAAATTTTGGAGCAATTTGTAATTTATACGCGCAAGCTCATAGCATCACAGTATTATAACTTTCCAAAGAGTATTCATCAAAACATTTTTAAACGTGTGCACACCATAATATTTACGTTTATTAACATCAGCACTCTTAGATAAACTGCAGAAAACAACATGAAACAAGCAATAAGGCTAATAGTAAACTGCCATGTTGTCATGGCGATTAATTATCCAGTAGAAGCAGATCACCTGAATCGTTCTTGACCAGCCGTGTCCCATATCTGGAGCTTGACCGTTTTCCCACCAACGCTGACAACTTTACTGCCGAACTCAACGCCTATGGTATGTGTCGAGTCTTGTTTAACTGAAAGTAAAGCTTCACGGTTAACTGTAACCAAAAATCTCCTACCAAAGCTGTAAGAGAAATAATAATGGCTTTCCTGTTACAATGCAGACTGTGACCTCTGACCTCGATCAATTTTGGTGTGACAAAACGTGTTAGTTTAGATATTAGGAACATATCTTAACCCTTTAATGAAGAGCCAGTATCAAAGGCAAGGGAAACAATACAGCTCATCACTAAAGGGTTAAGGTACCAGCACTGTATTTAAATGTTTTACTTCCAATCAGCTAGGCCGGTAAGCACACGAAAAGTGAAGTCAGTCCGTCAATTAACACATCCTTTTCGCAATGACACAGGGAATTATTCACTTGCCCACTATCTGTGTTGGGGGTCAATCCGGGTCAAATCATCACAATTTTAATGAAATTTGGCAAGATGGTAGCACCAAATGGGAACCTCTCAAAACCAACATTTTTAAATTTTGTGTCAGTCGGTTTCTGAGATATGGGTCAAGCAACTTCAACTCAAACATTATGCTGACCGGACAAGGTCAAACTGTTGTATTTCAGTGCCTATTGCACCTAGAAACAAAAGTGAGATACCAAATTAAAGCTGAGTGAATGCTCTATTTTGGAAAGTTAGCTAGAAATTTATTTTGAGCAACAAAAAATATCTGTAACCTAGTAAACCTGATCTGGATCACTTTGCACTATCAAATTAATTTAATGACCTTCGTCCCATTCAAAGATCTCACTGAATTGGCCGTGTAACTTTGTAAACATAAATATTGTAAACACCAGTGTCAACAAGCACAGGAATAGAATCTAACGTTGTACTTCACATAATTTCAAACATTTAAAAAGCACATTTATGACATTGAATAACGTTTACTGAACACATAGATCTTCAAGAAATACAAGTGCATACATTTATTTTCTATGAACTGATGTAGAATGCATGACTTTCCAGTTCCCGCACTTCCAATCACCAGGAATTTGAAGAGGAAATCTGAAAGAGACAAAAATAATACAGTACGTCTACAGCATACAGGCATTACCAAATTTAAATGCAATTTATTCTGTACCCAAAAGGAACAATATTAGCAACTATGCTCATTCACTTTCCCAACAAAATTTGGGAATCACCCGAATAGCGATAGATCACGCATATCTCAGAAACATTGTGTACACATCTGCACAGCATAAGACGATTAGGTAAACGTGTATTTTAGCGTCGTAAATTATTTTCACGCTTATTTTGGCACAAAAAGCGATTTAAAATATTTATGACAACGTGCTATCGCCTAACTGATGTATTATTATACTTAGAATTTGTTAAAAAGAAGGAAATCGATTGAAAAATTGTAATATTTTGTCTTAACAAACCGCCGATCGAAGTTGTTATTCAATTATGACCCTTTCCGGAAGTTGCGTGCGCATGCGTGCAATAAGACAGCAGGCAAAAATAAATAAGTAAGTAACATTCATCCAGCTTCTATTTCTCTAACCTTCATCCAGCTTCCATTTCACCCATAGAGAACCATCACCCAGCTTCTACTTCATCTATAGAGAACGTTCATCCAACTTCCATTTCCATAAAAGTCCAGCTTTTTTAATTCAATAAGCTGTTTTATGAATCCAATTTCTGTTTCAAATATTATTTTCATCAATCCAGCTCCAATTTAAGCTAGAATATTTTTATTAACCCAGCTTCTATTTCTCGCCCGTTATTTTCGTCAACCCAGCTTCTATTTCTCGCCCGTTATTTACGTCAACCCAGCTTCTATTTCAGATATAAGAATACCATCATCCAGCTTCCATTACTTAAGCGTTGTTTCATCAATCCGACTTCTATTTCAGATCTAGAAATACCTTCATCCAGCTTCCATTTCTCATTTTGAACTTAGGCCGAAGTCTTGACGTACACGTTATTTATAGTCGCATGGACCAATATACGTCGATGGTTTGTGCGCGTACGCAACTTCCGGACAAATGTTGTGGTTCAATGGCGATCCGAACGGCGATTTCGCATGGGAAATGTGACTTTTAAAAACCTATATTCTGTCAATATTCTTCTCCTTACCAAATTTTAAGTGTGCTGTTGCATCTGTTGGTGAAATGTACGTTATCAGAAATAATTTACGGCGTTTTTTGTGCCGTTATATGCATGAAAATAATTTACGACGCTAAAATACACGTTTACCGACGATTATTGTAAGTGTGCGCATCTCTCTTTGTGTGCGTATATATCTCTTTGAATCTGGTTCTCTAGAGCTGCTAACCTTGTGTTAAGGCAAGTGATTCAAGGAAACATTCAGACATACAAGGGGTAGTATTGAAACACAAGCTATTTAAGAATCTGGAAGTGGGCTGAAGGTCGGCTCAACGAGTCCCGATAGAGGCTTTCAATCCCAGACGTATGATGCCGAAAGGTGGAGCAACAATTCCTTTGAACGATATAAATACAGCGCTTGTTTTGCTTTGGAGTAGGCCTACCACGCCTTCGTGAAGCAGCTTCAAAGCGATTGTCCAGAAGAAGACATTCTGATTAAATGAATCTCCGTTAAATCCATAGGTTATTAATAGGCAATCCTACCGTAAGTTTCGGACATTTTTGTCAGAATGTTGATACCCACAACAAGCACTGCGTAGTCTTCAATATATTATAAAAACAATATGGCTAGCCGATCACGTGGTAATATAATATGCTTTTTCTAGCGCTGATTCTCTACATTTTATATTAGGGGTCATTGCATAATTACGTAACGCCGAAAATGACCGTTTTTGACCCACCCACCCACCCTGTAACGCTTCGTAACGCTTCCCTTGACCCACCCACCCTCCCCAGCGTTACGTAACGATTGTTACAAAAATCAGTTAAGACTTAGGCCTACCAGACCTATATATGCGAATTCGCATATGTAATTCATATTTTCATAGCGAATTTAATATAGTAAGTGAAATATTATTTGACAGCAGACTAGACTTAAAATATACAGAATGTTTTATTTATATAAATGATCGTCATGCCTGAACTTCAATTTTCTTAAATTTTAGGCCTAATCTTAAGAATAAAATTGTAAGCACTACTGAAAGGTTTCACGGACTAAATTGCTTATCAATAGGTTAATTAATCAAAATTAGGATGAACTGATATATTTGCTTAGTCTGGACACTTCAATAATTGTTAATAGAAATATTGATGAGTTCTGTTGAGCATGAATTTAAAATGTTTGAGGTTTGTGTCCACTAAGTAAAATATGCTTCAAAATGGTTCGAATCTTCGATGTCAGGAATCAAAGAGAAAATAAGCCTATCACGTTGTTCCGTTGGTAAAACTATCACAGATCCAAACAATTCGAGCAGCGGTTGTCGCTTTGCACAAACGGAAGCACAGATATGTTGACCTGGCATGTAACTGGCGTCTGTTGCCTATCTTCTATCTTCCTCGGTGGCCGAGTGGGTTAATTGGTAGCCCGCTCGCCGCGCCGGCGGCCCGCGGGTTCGATTCCCGGTCGGTCGGTTTATCAGAGATTAATTTCTCGGATCTTTACTGCGGGTGGCTCGGTCGCAATATAAACGTGGAGTAGCGGTGGTGAAGGATCTCACCCTCATGCAGGGTCGAAGCCATAACACAGCCGCTATATAAATTTGCGATTACATTTAGCCTACATTTACATTTCTTCAGATAGGCTACATAGGCTAGACCTACTTCGGTTACGTTTTAAATACATGCCACGAAATTTAAACATCGATCACATCATTTGTTTGAAGTGTCATTCCATGGTAATTTAATATTCATTAATAATTTTTTCAAGGCGTTACGTAACGTTCAGCATCCCCCACCCACCCACCCCCGTAACGTTTCGTAACGTTTTCAGTGACCCCACCCACCCACCCTCGAGCGTTACGTAATTATGCAATGATCGACCCCTTATGTCGTTCAAGCTACCGCAGTAGAGGCATGCAGACTAGTCCAGACAGTGCCTTTACGTTCTCAGTGAAGTTCAAGCGCATAATTTTTTAAATTCAAAATGCAAATTAGATTTCGCTAAAATGATGTCGCATGTTCTTCACTCAAAATCAGCACTTGCTAAAGTCTCGACTGTGGTCAAGAGTGGAAACTGAAGGACATGCATGGCGATATCCGCGAGAGCGCTCGGAAACTGCATTCAACTCTTAAGTAATATGTTTTACTTCTAAGCAGTGAGGGATCCTTGATGCAACAAATTTGGAATTGGAAACCTCTGTGTTGTGGACATTTCGATATCGATGGAGTCTATCATCATGCATGTATAACGTATAGCGCATTTTAATAACTCACTTATAGCACAGTGTAGCAAAGACTTCAAATATCTTTGCTACTATAGCTTTTAGCTTTATCTAGTCTGTGCTTTTGATAAGTAGACGTCAACGCGTTTTTTCTGTTATCGATATCATAATCCGCGAGTATGAATATTTACAGAGAGTCAGAGACTGTGGGCACTGGGCACAAATTCCCCGAATATCTTAGTCTAGCTCGGCTCCTATCAATTCACCAGTCCTGTGTAACTTTTATCAGTAATTTCGTCTGTGACAGCTAGATTTGCTGAATTAAACTAACCTAAATGATTCTTACGCGTAGACTATACCTCTTTCTTAGCGAGATGTGAACGAGATATTAACCAACGACCTCATATATATTAACACCAACTTTTAGTCCTCGCACATCTGTTGTCTTTGTTGACACGCTGGAAGTCCTTTGCTGGAAATGCACGCGCCCACGCGCCATGGATTCGGACAACGTGTAACTGTAAACATGACAGTGTTTACGATGGATCGCGTAACACCACCAGAACGGAGGGCCTATTTAACCCAGCCGAAAAGACGGCAACGGTAAGTGTTGCTGATGAACTGATGTCGTGCAGGATAACTTGCTGGAGAGCCGAGAGCGATCACTGAAGTTTACGAAAGTCTTGTGTACTCTCTCTCGCCTAGGATTTGAATCTAGGATTTGAAACTAGAAAATAATGGGAATTTTATTATCGCGATTGTTTAACTTATACGAGGCATTTGGCTCCAATGGTCAACCATCCAGGATCGTGATGCTGGGATTAGACGCTGCAGGTAAGAGATAAAAGATTCGACAGCTCACATAGGCCTAACATACTTAGGCCTATTCTTTGTAGGAGAAACGAAAGCTGAAGACGACTGTCAGTTTTGTATGCACGCCTTTGCACGGTGCTTTAAAAACCATAGGCCTACACGTAACACGTTCTGCATAAGGCCTATGCATTTCCAACAGGAATTGTGTACGTGCATGTGCGTGCTATGTATGTATGTACGTACCTATGTATATGAACATTTACCAGTATATAGCTTCTTACAATAGCCTCACGAAGGCGCTTATCTAAATTTATTGGGAGTAAAATATAATAACATTGCAGCTGCACACCCGTATCCGGTTCGTTGTGGTGGTGAACTCTGGCTGAATTACATCAGATGTTACAGTTTAGAAAATTCGGTATGCTGAGGACGAGTTTCAAAGAGAGGCAGTTTTTGTCTGACTGCTTTCTTGTTCCATGGCCAATGCAACGGCCATGAAGGGAGCAAGAAGGGAGCTTGCCAAATGAGCGAGCATGAGAGAATTAGGTTAAGTTTTAATTATGAGATTGTCTTATTTGAAGGCAAGACGACGATTCTGTACAAGCTGAAGCTGAACGAGACTCCGATGACGATTCCAACGATAGGATTCAACGTGGAGACGGTCAGTCCTGCGAAGGGCGTCTCATTCACCGTCTGGGATATTGGTGGACAGGAGAAAATACGTAACCTCTGGAAGCATTACTATGTTAACTCAAATGGTTAGTTCACCTTCACAAGTTATTCCTATGTCCTCAAATCTATTCTATAATAAAAGGGTCTGATTTTAGATGAATGGCCTGTGGTACAGTTAGTAACCTAGAAAAGCTGCTTGATGCCGGTGACATCTAGGAAATAGTTTGAGAATACGAAAGGGTTGTGAATATCATACATATGGGATAATCAGTGGCTAAAGTGGTTTGGGTGAGCAGTGAGAATGCCGAATGCATGAGCAGTGGGAACGCTGATGAAGAGTTTATTGGAATGCACATGCTTTCAGAGTTCTTTGCATGGTGAGCAGTGGGAACGTAAGCCAAGAATTTCGAGAGCAGTGGGAACACCATTCCCACCCACTTTAAACCCAGGGCATAACCTCAGACATCTGGAATATTTTGCTGTAGAAATGTAAATGCATGTGTTCTCCTATTGCGACCTGACTTGTATGCAAGACAGTAAACTAGCTATTTGACCAAGACAGTGAGTTTCAAGACTGAGACAATCAGCTCCTAGAACGAAACACAAGGTCTGAGACAGTTGAAGAATTAGGACTGAGGCTTTCGGTATGTACAGTTGAAATGTGCATCTTGTGTTTTTCAATGGTGAGATGCAGGCCAGCTACTTGTAGCAGTTACAGCTATATGCTAACACACTTATTACATCAAGCATTAATTAGCAATTTATGTTTGTATTGCTACAGGTATAGTGTTTGTGGTGGACAGTTCGGATGTGAATCGGTTCAGTGAGGTTTGCGAGCAACTCTGGGCAGTCCTGGAAGCCAATGAACTTCGAGGAGTGCCTCTTCAAATCATCGCTAACAAACAGGACTTAACGAGTAAGTTTTGCAATGGGTGCCAACTTCATAAACTGACGTGCAACACAGCAAGCATTTAGATAAAGCATCTTTAAGGAGAGGAAGAGAGAGGAATGGGTGAAGCATGGAAGGCGAGGAGAGAAGAGTAACAAGGAGAGCATTTCATGGCAGGTTATATGATATTAGAGAGACGAGAGGATTGCCAAGGGTAAGGCAGAAGAGGAGTGGAGAGATTGGAGGATAAGACAATAGCGAGAGAAGACAATAGAGAGAGAAGACAATAGAGAGAGAAGACAATAGAGAGAGAGAGAAGACAATAGAGAGAGAGAGAAGACAATAGAGAGCAAAGACAGTAGAGAGAGAAAATAATAGAGAGCGAAGGCAGTAGAGAGAGAGAGAGAGAGAGAGAGAGAAAGAGAGAGAGAGAGATGGTCAAATCTATACACTATGCAGGACATAGCAGAGGGAGTGGAGAAATCAGAGAGGAGAATGTAGTAAAAGACATATAGAGGAGAGAGTAAGGCTAGTAAGGCATGGCAAGTGAGGAATAGTGAGAATAGAGGAGAGGATGCCTGCAAAGGAAGTAGAGTGAGCAGAAAGCTGACAATGTGAGCAGATGGTGGAATTTTGGTGAAGTTTTTGTTAATTGATTGCTGTGGGCTCAACAAAAGCTCTTCTCATCATTGTTCTTCCAATGTGCTTTCCTCATTGGCTCTGTTTTAATTTAACTGCAGATTCTGTGAAGCCATCTGAAATAGCCGACAGACTGAAGTTGAGTCATCTATCTGGGCGCAAGTGGCACATCCAGGGCACCAACGCCATGACGGGAGAGGGCGTCTATGAAGCAATGGAGTCACTGTCTAACATGATCAAGGACACGCAAAGACTTTCCAAGTAAAGGCACCTCAGCTGCAGCTCGACTAAAGATGAAAATATCAAAAGTTACCGTAATAAATAACAAAACTAACTGTTGTTTACCAGAGGCTACACAAGGTCAGATATTAGACAATACGAACTTAAGTTCTCAAAGACGCCTTAGTATAGAAGACGAACAGTTGCTTAATGAACATACGAATGAAAACAATGCAGTTTCTCACGTCTAGTTCGTTCTTATAACCTGACATTATATGTTATTTTGCTATTGAGTGATTATTTTATTGACTGCATAATTCGCTGCATTAGGTTTTTTAGTCTTTGTACTGTGTTGTCATGAATGCTTGAAATACATTTTTTAGTTTTGTATTGTTTTGCTATACATGATATATATTTATTTGCTATACGTATTACATACGCTACCAAATATTGCTTGTATGTATGGGACAGCATAAGGCAGTATAGAAGTTATGGTAGTTGACTGTTTACTAGATACAGAAGTGGACCACATAAACTAGATGAACCAGACAGGTCAGACTTGAGAAGACCAACCTTCAAAGATCCACGTGCCAAGATGAACAGTTTGAGAATATGTAGTATTCAGAGGCGCTCCCGACTGCAGAGCAGACACTGCGTCGGAGTTTCACGCCGAAATGCTAAGTAATTGAAGGACTTGCCCAAGGTCCCTACACGGCGACGAGGTGGATTCGAACCTCGAACCTTCCGGCTTCAAGGCAACGATGCCACCACTACACCACCGCGACCCACATGTTGTTGACATCATGATGAAGAATTATTAATGTTGACCACCAGGGATCATCACGATTCAAAGAGGTCTAAGCTGAGTTTAGAATATCCTCTCAGCTTAGCAGGTAGAGATAGGATCAGGTGTTGCAGCAGTGGAGTTGATGAGGAGCTGCCCAGAAGATCGGCTGATCATTGTGGAAGTAGAGAATGCGTTGGACTTTGAATTGTATGAGACCACTGAATCAGGCGAGTTGGATGAAGAGAACAGACCTTAAGATTCCTGTATCTTGTATGTAGCCTACTGTTAATGTATTCTGTTAACCATATCATTCCTGGTTAGATATTCCCCAGATAACTTATATTTGTACTCAGGGTTTAAAGTGGGTGGGAACGGTGTTCCCACTGCTCTCAAAATTCTTGGCTTGCGTTCCCACTGCTCATCATGATGGAACTCTAAGACACATGCTTTTCAATAGAATTCTTCATCAGCGTTCCCCCTGCTCACATTCAGCGTTCCCACTGCTCACCCAAACCACTTTAACCACTGTTTGTACTGCTATTTACAGATCTCAGTTATTTGTAGCTCAAGTCTTAGCTCATGTCTATTTTCGTTTTCATTTGAGTATGCTCAGCTGCAAAAAGGATAAATGGGTATTTAGATTGATATTATGTAACGAGTCTGTATGCAACTGAAACGTTTTTGCATCTTATTGAAATTATATTCAAGTGTACAATTGCACATTTACTTTTGTGAACTCCATATTTAAAAAGTGAGTAGTCATTGAGTACTCATCAACTGGAGCCCATTTGCTTCTATAGCACCTCAGCATCTGTCATGTTAGTGGATAGCAATTGGACAGTTGAAGAATATTCTAGCTTTACATTATATTCTACTTTGTGAGATTATTCATTGTCAACTTATATAATTTTGAGTGCGGGCCTATTTTGCATGTGATTGCATCTGAATGTGCATTATCATAATTAGGGCTTTCGTTGGGGGGGCTTAAGCCTTTGGAATTGCGAGTGCTGTAGCACAATCCAGTAGTGGGGGCAGAGGGGCTCAGGCATATTTTGTGAATTCAACTTCATTTTGTGTTTGGCCAGCTAAAATTAATACTCTAGCTACACAGTGGCGTAACTAGGAACTCGGGGGCCCCTAGACAAAATGTGAATATTGAAATGTATTATCACTTACAGTGGCATAACTATAGGAACTCGGGGGCCCCTCTGGGGCCTCTACACTCGGGGGCCCCTAGACTTTGTCTACCCAGTCTACCCTATTGTTACGCCACTGTAGCTACATCCCTTTGAATACAGTGCCTTCCTGACTGCCTGTTGCATTACTAGTCTTCAGGAAAAATCGTAATCGGTTTCTAATCAGTCTGAAGGTAGACGGCAGATTACAGGAACTGCCTCGGCGCAAATAATATTATCATTGGCTTATAATATTCAACAGAATCTGATGGCTATTATGATATTTTTCTAATGTAATATGAAATGTTATTGTTATAATCGTCACTCTGTGTCTGTCAAATGTTCGATCTCTCGTCAATTAAAGATCATAATGTTACAATGTGCATTGTTTACTTTCTTGATTAAATGCATTTTAATACCCCTATGATGGAGACCTTTATTCTAGCCTAGACCGCTGCCATTGCTTCCATTTTTCGGTGACCAAAATAATACCATCGTTTAGAACTTTAGAGAATGATTAAAAGCGAAGTTGATCATTATTTTAATTTTCTGCAATGTACTTTCAACCTATATATAGTCGTCTCTCAAAGTCTTCACCATTGAGTCAACCCGCTCTGTCGGTTTTATCCTTTCCTCTACCTGTGTATCCTATTGTCCACATCCAAGTGTATGATTGTGCTTATATCGGTGCTTGAAGTGTAGAAAAAGAAGTGCCTGGATGTGCCATAAGTTTTCAATCAGTGCTGGTCTAATAAAGTGGCAGGACAGTGTTCAGTTTTGAAAATAAGTGCTTGGACGCCGTCAATCACCGTCCATGCAGTCACACTTTAAACCTTTATTTAGGCATAATTTTATAGGCGTATTTTTTTACCTCCGGTCACTATACTCCATACTCCTCTCAAGGCTCAAGCTCTCCAATCGAGCCATATAGGCCTAGCCTACATCATATACAGCAGGGGTGCGCAACTTTTTGGTCAGTGTCGGCCGCATCAAAGGCTTACATTCTTATCGCGGCCGCCAATGTTTAATCTAGTCCCCTCCTCTGGGGGGGGGGAGGTTCGAGGGTTCTGGAGAGGGACAAAGGAGCGTCCGGCGGACGATTGTCGAGGCGCGTAATGCCGAGAGGGGAAAGGGTTTAATTTTTAAATCTCCACAATGCAATGGTAGCATTTTAGCTGTCATCTAAACAAAATTGCTGTACATTTTCAGTGCTGACAAAAGTGATCTAAGACTTCAATAAATATACTTAGTCCTACAAAAAAAATATTTTTTGAGTTCCCACATTGTAATGGCACCATTTTAAGATGTCACTTTGATGGCTTTGTGCCGTGTCACGTGAGAGAGGAATTGCTGCAAAATCAGTCTCTTTCCAGAATGAATGCATTATGCACTTAACTGCATCCAGGATGCAGGTTTTCACGAGTTTATCATCTGAATAGGACTTTCCAGCACTGCCAAGACAATATGCCACGCTGTATGAAGATTCGCTGGGCACATTCGTAGTTTTTGTAAAGGTGGCCATGAAATATGTCTGCTGTCGACAGTTTCTCTTCAAGTTCTCCACATAATTTAGCATACGGGTGAGATTCATGACGGTGGAAATGCTGTTTTGCTGTTTTAGGGTTTCACTACTTCACTGCAGTTGTAGCATTTCATTGATTGATTATAGCTGTCTCCACTACGAGAAAATCTGTTTCCCATTTCTCATTTAAAGGTTTTTTCTCTTTTTTCATTGTTCGCTTTCTCTTCAGATACATCACAATCAACAGCTGACAATTTGTGATTTACACTAAGTTTGCACTTTACCGCAGTGAGTGGCTAAGATAGGCTATTCATGCAGTCAGACAAACGCACGATCAAGGTCTGAGCCTCATGCAGCTTTCAACGCCACCTGTTTTGCATTCTGCCCTACACTGCACAGATACATTTGCATATTGTGACCTAATATACTTCAAAATTATCTGTGGTGCAAGTTTCATTGGTCACTCTCCCGCCAGCAGCGGCCAACTTACGGTCAACCCTGATTTTTTGTGATTGATTAATAATTATCAAGATCTTTCCACTGACTAGTAG
The DNA here is from genome assembly GCA_949752735.1 of Lumbricus terrestris. NCBI lineage: Eukaryota > Metazoa > Annelida > Clitellata > Crassiclitellata > Lumbricidae > Lumbricus > Lumbricus terrestris. The sequence goes on from OX457041.1 coordinate 40,519,767, forward strand.
AGGAATCTTGGTCCACATTGTATGAAATGATTGACTGTCTGGGGTCTGTGTATGGAATATTAGTACTCTGACGGGTTCTTTGAAGTTTGAGCTACATCTGAAGGATGCACACGCAGCTGATAGCCTACCTCCAAGATGCATACACATACGACGGACAATGGGTGTGTGTGCGCGCGCGAATTTATGTGTGTGTCTGTGTACGTGCGTGCTTCAAGGGAGAGAATATTATAGGCTAATGCTTGCATAGCCTACAATAAAAAAAAATACAAATATAACTAATTGCTTTACACTACCTAAGTTTTAAAACAATGGAATGAAAATATTTATGAATTTATCTACAAACGGCCGCCAGTATGTAATAATTAGACCACGCGTCCACGGCCGCCAATAATTCCTCTCACGGCCGCATGCGGCCGTACGGCCGCAGGTTGCGCACCGCTGATATACAGCATCACGTCGTGGAACGATTTGCTTATTGAATTCAACAATATTTCAGTTCCTCCACCATAATAACCGATCACTCACCATGCATTACCTTCATTAGGCTCCATCCATCATCCTGGTTTTCCCACTCGAAATTAACGTCACACCTCTTCAAGAACATCTCTTACCCATCTGATACCCACCGTCTAACTCTTAACCAAAATGACACCCGCCTAAATTTCCCCAGAGCTGCTCTGGCACCTATATGATACTTTGGCAAATACGATCATGATCAGCAGAGGGGAATATGTTTGGCGTTAGAGATGTCCGCATACGGAAGTGGAGGCGAAGGAAGCTGAGCTACAGTGACCAGAAGCCGTGGAAGGGCATGCTGGAGGCACCGCCATGGGCGGATCCAGGGGGGCCAATCCGGCCATGTCCCCATTTATAAATTTCTTAATTTTTCACCAGCTATTCTGGCACGTTCCCCCATGGGCGGATCCAGGGGGGCCAATCCGGCCATGACCCCCATTTATAAATTTCTTCATTTTCACCAACTATTCTGGCACGTTCCCCCCATGGGCGGATCCAGGGGGCCAATCCGGCCATAACCCCCCATTTAAAAATTTCTTCATTTTTCACCAGCTATTCTGGCACGTTCCCCCATGAGTAGTTCCGTAAACCCCTCCCCACGCCCCACGAGGTTCATGCACGAGGTCCGTGCAGAGGCTCAAGAACACTACGACTAAAAAAAGGTAGCCTAAACTATTTTGGCGGATAAAATGGTATCTTTTTCTTGGAAATTTTACAAATGACTTTTAAAAGGTCATCAGATTTTTCGATGACCAAGACGAACTTTTACCCTGTCTCAAGACCGAAAATTTTGGCTCCTCCCTTCGAAAATGTCTTTATCCGCCCTTGGGCGCCGCTATTATATCAGCCTCTGAATGGTCTTAATTTAAAGACATCTATGTCGATCCCGGTGTCTAAAGATCGCTCCGTGTTTGATTGTTGGCCCAGGGATGCCCAGGGGCTTCTATCCCCCCTAAGCAACCGGGCGCAATCCATTTTCTTCCCCCCCCTTTTCTGGACCGGCCTTCCTCTATGTATATGCAATATAATGCAATCTAGCGCATGCCCTCCTCTAGTGTGGGAATGAAGGTTTGTTTGGACAGGGAAAAACGAGCATCCAGCAGACGATCGCCGAAGCATGTGTAGCGCCGAGAAGGGACCTGGTATGGGGAGGGAATGTGCCCCTCCGCATAAGAAATTTTTGCGATTTCCGCATTGCAATCTCAGCATTTTAAGGTGTTCTTCTTAGCAAAATTACTCTTCTGTTTCAGTGGGGGAATTGCTGTCAAAATTGGGCAGCCATATGTTTTGCGCCTCTGATCAGTGTGCACTCGAGAGGCGTTACATACATTTTTAAAGCACAATGCAATACAATAAAATACAATGTAGGATTGTAGGTCCTACATTGTAAGCCCACGTAATAATGATGTTGCTTTACTAAGTGTTCAAGGACCAAATTTGACTGCCTGAAATTTGAAAGATAACATTGGAGAGAAGCCATTTAGTTGTGCAAAATAGTATTTGTATTAGGCCTAACATTTTTTTTTCCAATTTTAATTTGATTGTATTATTTATTAAAATAGTAAAAACATAATTATAATCATGTAATAGAAATTTTTTATAGTATATTATAGCTGTTATAGCAGTTCATGTAATTCAAAAATGCAGATAGTAGCCTAACTAAAAACTCAAAGTGTATAAAGTGTATACATTTTGCTAAAAACTATGAGGCCTACCATTATTTTTGTCCAAATTTATATGGAGGGGAAGTATTTTCGGGGAGATCTTCCTTTACTATCTTCCTTTAGTGATGCCAAGATTGAACGCTGCCCTCCATGTCCGACCTTCCCCCCCAACCGATGTGAATTTTGGCTGTCTTCTGATTTCCCCCCTATTTTTCACTGGGCGCAAGCTGCGCCCGCCATGTATAGGGATAGAAGCCCCTGGGGATGCCACTCACAATTTTCCCCACCTTGATCGATCTAGGGATTTCGCCCTTAATGTCTATGTTTCTATGTGCTTTTTTCTAGATCTAGCTCTGTGTTTGATTGTTGCTGTTTAATTAACGACACTGTGTCTTATTAAGGATGATAAGTGTCGCCCTCCTCGTTTTCCAGGCTCAGTACGGGCACCACCAAAGTACGAGCAGTGGCTCGCGCTTAGTAGGGCGTTTCTGGTTAGCGACACAAAGCTAGCTGTGAAAGAAAAGTTCATTAATGATTAGTGTCGCACTCCTCCTCTATCCAGGCTTGGGACTGGCACTGTGAGAGTGCAAAGAGTATTGTCCGAAGTTTATCTCATGTGCACGCTGCTTAAATACCAGTCTATGTCTGTCACATGGGCGGAGTTTATCAGGGGCTAGGGGGGTAAGCCCCCCCCCCAAGAAGTCCAAGATTCATTTTTTACTCTGTAAATGGCATCTTTTCCCGGGTTTAGTCCCCCAAAAGGCTTTAGCCCCTCCAAGAACGGAAACCAAACTCCGCCCATGGTCTGTCACCACATCTCTTTAAGGTCTCAGCGTCCAGTGAAGGGTGAATAAGAACAATCGATCCAAACTTCCAAAGTTTCTGTCATTCATTGAGTTGACCCTCAATTCTCATGATCACCCGAAACCTGCATGGACACATAATGGAGGTCATCAAACTGGAGACGGAACAAATTTGGTGCATTTTACTGCTTAACGACACTGTCGTAGGCCTACCAAAGATGATTAGTGTCGCCCTCCTCCTTTATCCACGCTTGGGACTGACACTGGACAAAGGTCGTTATAGGCTTGCGGCTTTATAATCACTAGACGTCGATCTCCATCTAAACCACTGAATGCGCAGCTCTAAGTGGGCAGATATATCTATAGGACACCCAATATTTCTCTAGGGGTCAAACTGAATTAACGTTTAGTCTCAATGATGTCAACGCGTTCAAACTTTCATGCCCACCGGTAACGCACTATTGGGACGAGTTACCGTACAGAACGTGTGTGTGTGTGCACCCATTGCAGGACACTCCAGTTTTATGGAAGGGGACCTCTTGTTTGGGTGAACGCTGGAGGTGTGGAGAAGAAGACAGAAGGGCACACGGGGGAGGAATCTGAAATTGAAAGTTCATGTCCCCCTGTTTTATGACACGATTTACTGCTCTGTTGTGAGACACTCAGGTCAATGTATATGCGTCTGAAACAATAATTTACGAATCCTGCACTTGTTGACTTAATATGTCCTGAAACTGTCATCATCTTTATCATCGTTATCGTCGTGAGAGGCGCAATATAAATGCATGGATAAAATACAATGAATGCATAAATACAATAATGTCTGGTTAACCGACACCCATCCTTCATCTGTAGGCTAAAGTTAGCCTACTCAATCTGCTTCCTGTCTCTTCTCTTACTTTAAAATCATAATGTGTGTAAGTTAAGTTCGCTTCTTGATAAACAAGAAGTTCTTACATCAGCATGCATACATATACCTCAGATTAATTATAGTCGTTGTCACCGTTATCATCGTTATTATCGATCGTCGTAATCGTAATCATCATCATCATCATCATCATCATCATCGTCATCATCATCATCATCATCACCCTAATCATCGTCATCATCATCATCATCATCATCGTCGTCGTCGTCGTCATCGTCATCGTCGTCGTCGTCGTCATCATCATCATCATCATCATCATCATCATCGTCATCGTCATTGTTATTGTCGTCGTCTTCGTCGTCGTCATCTTCACCACCACCACCACCACCACCACCACCACCACCACCACCACCACCACCACCACCACCACCACCACCACCACCACCACCACCACCACCACCACCATAAAATCATCATCATCGTCATCTTTACGTTTATCCTAATCATCTTCTTCTTATTTATCATTATTTTCATTTTCTATCTCTTCCTCATTCTCTTACCGATTCCTCTTAAAAGAATTTCTTTCTCTTTTCAACTCTTCCTCGTTTACAAATTACAATTGTTGCTCAGTTTCTTATTTCCAGTCATTAATGGTTTGTTCCTTACATTGGGCAACATCCTGCGTCTATCCTTTTTCTTCTCGTCTTTCATTCAATGTCGGCCTATTGTTTATCGCCTATCCTATGTGTATCTTAATTCGTTTTTTGCATTTGTTCTTCTGCTCTTTCCAACCTTAAGTCCATAGTTCCTTTCTTCGCTTTTGGCTTCGATGCTTCTACTTCAACGAGTCTTAATTTGAACCAATACCGGTATATCTTTCCTATTTTTCATGTCATTACCTCCTCTATCTCTTTCTCCATTCCCCTTCTCTAACTGGTTCTCTCTTCCTTATTTCGTTGTTAGTTTCTTCTTTTCGTCCCAACTTGATTCCATCTTTCAATCGCGTTTTTCTGCATTCGTCTCCGCTTCATCGTCACATCTTTTTCGTCCGTTTTTCCATTTCACAACCAAATTTCCTTTCTTTTCACTTCCATCAGACTAATCGATGGTTCGTTCCATTCGCCATTGTTTACTTAAATGATTCGCTCATTACTTAATTAGGCCTCCTTCGGCATTGTTTCTGCGTTACTTGCAAAAGTTGATTTTCCCTTTCTTCTTTCTTTCCCCCATTCTTTCGTCCTTCCATCCCTCTTTCCTTTATCCATTATCTTACTTATGAATCCAACCACTCATCCGTCCATCCATCCATCCACCCATCCATCCACCCATCCATCCATCCATCCACCCATCCACCCATCCACCCAGCCACCCACCATCCACCCATCCACCCATCCATCCATCAATCCATTCATCCATCCATCCATCCACCCATCCATTCATCCACCCATCCATCCATTCACCCACCCATCCATCCATCCATCCATCCATCCATCCACCCACCCACCCATCCATCCATCCATCCATCCATCCACCCATCCATCCACCCACCCATCCATCCATCCATTCATCCATCCATCCATATATCCATCCATCCATCTATCCATTCGTCCATCCATCGTTTCTTCCTTCCTACTCCTGTCTTTCCTCATTTCGCCATTCCTTCCTTCAACTTTTCCGCTTCATTGTATGTTTGAGCATCTTGTGATTGTCGTGTATACAATTCTCCTCTTTTCTGTACTATTGGCGATGACGGTTATGTTGTTGACCCCGACCACCATCGAACCACCTTTCGAGTGAATGACATGACAGTCTGTCACGGTTAATTCTATGGTATACAGTCTGATATTAAATAGTCAAGACACGCAGCCACGCTACAAATCAACGCACGAGATGATGCGGTCGATTCCAGCTTCAGTATCCACGGCATCATCTACGTCTCGTAGGCTATTCCTTCCGTCTCGGAACAGAGTCGGTAGATCTATGTCTCGTTGCTTTCTCGCAATCAGACAAACGTCTTTCTCGTTCATTCAGTTCTATTATTTTATGCTCCTTTTTGCCGTTTTGGGACGACAATACGTCCGCAAAATAACATCTTGTAGAAATAGGCAAAAAATTATTTTAGCGATATATAAGCAATTTCAGCGAACTGATCTCTTAATTGAGTACTCCATATATCTGCACCTCTGCGCTTGGTCACTTAGCAAATTATGTGACTGCAAAGTAGAGAGATGAATGTTAGCCTATAGTCAGAATATTGAATTGGGGAAAACGGACATTAGCCCTCTTGGACATTATCCCCCCGGCATAGGCGCAACCACCCTATGGGACCCACGGGACGCGCCCCCCCAACTTTTGAGTGGTCCCATTGACTTTATCATTATGGCTCCCCAACTTTGAGGACGTGATTCATTTGGTCCCCCAACTTTTAGGACGTGATTGCACCTATGCCCCTCGGACATTTTCCCCCGGACAAAATCCCCCCATATGTGCAAATCGTAGAATAATGCCGTAACCGAAAAGACTTGTCACTGGCATTCACATGCAAACTAAAGCTGTTAGTGTGATTTAGGTCCTAATTGTGTCAGCTTCTTATAAAATACTGCTGTCACGGTAGAGACCTCTTATAACTGTTAGTCACATGTAGGTCTAGACTTAAATTTGAAATGAACGAATTGGAATCATAGGGCCTGTGTATAGGCGGCAGGCCTACAGTCTAGCCTACTTGTTTAGTATCCTACAACGAAGGTTTTTTAACGCCAGCTATACGTCTGAGTTTCGTAGACTTATTAGCGTCTGCGTCGTTTCCATTCAAAAAAAGATTAAATAAAACTACAGAAATGAACGAATGGTAGGCTAATCGTTATATTATATACAGTAAGTAGGCATGTATACCGGTAGGCTACTTGTTAGTGTCAATTATGGCTACAACACACAGGGCTCACGCTGCCACAGACAAAAATCGACTTTTTCGGGCAAAAAATTTCTGCCGACCTTTTTTTAGTCATCGAAATTTTTATTTTTTATAGTCATCGAAAGTTTTGGCCGTGATTTTTCGCCCGGAAAACCTTTCAAACAGCGTAAAACGCTCTAATTTCATGATTTGTTCGCCTTCGTAATTCGCGATTTTTGCCTGCGTGGACCCACTTGGTCTTACTGAGGTGGGTACACGCTGTATACCCGCGTGTACCCTCGTTTTTTGAGGTGAGTCAAATCTGAGCACGAATAATAGTAGGAACGCCATTCCACAGTAATGGGCAGACAGAGGCAAAGGCGCGATGTTGAGCTGTGGCAGTCCGAGATCGTGGTAGGCTACAAGAAGATCATGACGGTCTAAAAAGCGGAGATGACGTCCAACGACACATTTACGTATGAGCCTCGTAGACTTCTTAGCGTCGTTTTCGATAGTGATAGATCATAGACTGGAGGATAATGTTCTACCTCGGAGGGGAAGATAATGTCCGGGGGCTTTATCGGGGAGATAACGTCCGGGGGATAATGGCCTGCAGGGGCTATATAATGTCCTACAGTGCCTACACCCTTGCACTGGGGACAGGAGAATAATTTGTTGTCCTACAATGCATTCTTATCATGGGTTTAGTTTCACCGTCTATATATTGTCCTCATACTTTGCAGCGATCGTTTGATCCAAAGCAATTCGCTCAGCTCGGGCAGAGATGAAGACCTACAATACGTAAAGCAATGTAAGCATGGGCATCTGCAGACGGGGCAAGAGGTCCACTTGCCCCTGTACAATTTACACCAATTTTTAACTATAGGCCTACTGTTGTTTGCTTTTTAACAAGTTTTTTGGCACTAATGATACTAGACTATACTAGTGATACAAATGATACTAATTATACTAATGATACTAATGAAATACAAGACAAAACAACGTCTTTACAGTAATTAGGCTACTATGTTATGCAGTGGCGGCGCTAGGGGGGCTGGGGGCTAAGCCCCCTACAAGAGGCTCAGCCCCCCCTAAAAAAGGGCCATCCGAATTTTTTACATTGAAATATCCACGATTTTCGGCTGACGACTAAAAAAAAGATCGTCAGTAATTTTGGCGGCAAAAATGGAAAATTTTCACAAGATTTCGGTCGATGACTAAAAACAAAGGGGGGGACGAAAATGAAAAATGTGAAATTTTCGTCGCGAGGCTTCAGCCCCCCCCGAAACTGAAATCCTGGCGCCGCCACTGATGTTATTTAGCCTACAAAGATTGGCGCCATTATTAGGCTATGACTTTTTGTTTCGATATTGTTTACACTTTCAAACTTTAATTTAAGACCATTATGGAAAATACCAATATTCTAACTTCCTGGTTTGCTTCTTTCAAGCTCTGGCTAAAGCATCGAAGAGTGACCTTTGTATTTCCTTCGAAAAATATTATCTACGGAAGCCCTGGATATATATGTATACTGAGTCAGGAAATGTTACAGACGAGACCATAATAAAGACGAACTCGGAATATAGAGACAAGCCCAGAAAAGAGACAAGCCCGGAAAAGCCACAAGTCCGGAAAAGAGAAAAAACCCAGAAAAGACACAAGTCCAGAAAAGAGACAAGCCCAGAAAAGAGACAAGCCCAGAAAAGAGACAAGCCCAGAAAAGCCACAAGTCCGGAAAAGAGAAAAACCCAGAAAAGACACAAGTCCAGAAAGGAGACAAGCCCAGAAAAGAGACAAGCCCAGAAAAGAGACAAGCCCAGAAAAGACACAAGTCCGGAAAAGAGAAAAGCCCAGAAAAGACACAAGTCCAGAAAAGAGAAAAACCCAGAAAAGGGACAAGCCCAGAAAAGAGACAAGCCCAGAACACGTACAGATGGACCTAGAATGGAGAAGAACCCAGAATACAGGTGGGCCCGGAACAAAACGACCCAGAATCGACAAATGTACGAAATAGAGACGAGTTCAGAACAGATCTCGAGATGTGTCTAGAGCAGACACGAGCGCAGAACAAAGTCAATCACAGAACAGATAAGAGGATAAGCGGCAGACACAGAATAAAAACGAATCGAGTATAAAGACGATCCCAGAATACAGACAAGACCAGAATAGAGAAGGATCCAGATTAAAGAAGAACCCTGAGAATTCAGACAATCACCGAAAAGAGACAAGTCTAGAACCAAAGTAAGTCCAGAATTGAGATGACTCCAGAATCGAGACAAGTCCAGAATCAAAACAAGTCTAGAATCGAGACGAGTCCGGAATCGAGACGAGCCCATCAACAGACAAGACCAGAATAGAGAAGGATCCAGATTAAAGAAGAACCCTGAGAATTCAGACAATCACCGAAAAGAGACAAGTCTAGAACCAAAGTAAGTCCAGAATTGAGATGACTCCAGAATCGAGACAAGTCCAGAATCAAAACAAGTCTAGAATCGAGACGAGTCCGGAATCGAGACGAGCCCATCAACGGACGAGCCCATAAACGGACGAGACCATAAAAGGGACGAGACCATAAAAGTGACGAGCCATAAAGGTGACGATCGAGGCCATAAAAGTGACGAGCCCTTCAAGGAAACGGGAGTCTGAGTGTAGTTTGAAGTCAACGTCCCGAGATCGGCGAGATAAACACGTGTACGTCACAGCTGATGAAGAGGAGGAGGAAGAAGAAGAAGAGGAGGAAGAGGAGGAGCAGGAGCAGGGGAGGAGGAGAAGAAGGAGGAGGAGGAGCAGGAGCAGGAGGAGGCGGAATAGGAGGATGAGGAGGAGAAGAAGAAGACAATAACTATGATGATGATAATGACGAACTGTGATGATGATAATGACGATGATGATGATGATGATGATGATGACGAGGAGGAGGAAAAGGAGGCTGACAATGAGATGATGATGATACTGATGACGACGACGACGACGACGACGACGATGATAACCATTATGATGATGAATGCGACGGCATAACTTCGTTAACTAGTTGACAGAATAACTATTGACAAAAGCTGGCATATGAATTATACATATCGTTATAGTGCCATATGTTGGGCCTATGGTCTCATCTAAAAACCAATAGTGCTATACAGTACATTCGTTGAATAATAATTATAGAAAATTATAATGCATTGTATGGTTGCACACATTGCTCTGTATGAGCATAGACACTATTAGACAGGTCTAAACAGCAAACAGAGAAAGTAAAATTTAATGCCCAACACTTTTAAAAGCAGCATTACAATAATATCCTATAAACAGTTTTCATGAAGAGCTATCTCTTCTCAACACTTGTATTGAAAAAGAAAAGATTCAGGTGTTTGAATACAATCGTGTGTGTGTATGCGTAGTTGTGGGCGCGCATGCGCATAAGTAAGTAAGCAATTATATTCTTCAATTCGACCACCTGCTCATGCTATACTGTATGCAACGTTTTCAAAAGCCTATTATTATTTCCCAATTAACTTGTCCAGTGTCCAGTGGCGGCGCCAGGATTTCAGTTTGGGGGGGCTGAGCCCCGCGGCGAAAATTTCCATTTTCGCCGCCAAAATTTCTGACGACCTTTTCTTTTTTAGTCATCGACCGAAATCTCATGAAAATTTTCCATTTTCGCCGCCAATTTTTTTTTTTAGTCATCGACCGAAAATCGTGGATATTTCAATGTAAAAAATTCAGATGGCCCTTTTTTAGGGGGGGCTGAACCTCTTGTAGGGGGCTTAGCCCCAGCTCCCCTAGCGCCGCCACTGCCAGTGTCCACCCTATATGAATAGGCCTACATGTGATTCTGTGGTGGAGACTCAACCTCATGCATGCATGGTTGTAACGTATAGGCTACTATAGATACAGATGTAACTGTGTTGATTGATGGAACATAGGCGTGGGCTTCCGGTCTTCATACGTCTTACGTGCCATGAAAAACGTGGTCGTGCGTCGATCTTGGTCTGTGTTGCATGAAATCATAGTAGACGTGATTTGGAGCTGTATATCTAATACGAGATTGCCTCATTAGAGGCATTATAAAAAAGACAGGAGGACTTCTTATAGAGATGCAATAACGAGATGGTTCTTTTTTTATAGTGTCCTATTTTGCTTACCGAAGCGAGACATGTCTATAGCCTACACGTCGCGTGATCTTTATGTGTTACTAGCTGAATTACCCGGCGTTGCCCGGGAAATTTCGGTTTTTAGTCCCCAGCCACGCTGACCCCGCTCCCACTCCGCCTTTCTCACCCCGCCTTCTTCCATCGGCCACAACCCGGCCTGGCGTTCTCCGTGAAATGTAGGGTTTACGCCCCAACCCATCTCCCAGCCGCCTCTGCGGGGCGGTTTCGCTCGGCATTTGTCGGTGAATCTTGGTTCTTTTGCCTAAACCCGTCCGCCCTAAATAATGTCCATATGGCCTACATACGACGGCACAGTATAATATTAATTACCGGTTTCCATTGTCATTATCTTGCGATCAACCATTCATAATTATTATCAGCGTTTTTAGTATTATTTTGCGAAAGCGCGCGCTATAAAATCGGCCGTTTAAAGTGAGGTGAAGAAGTGATGACGTCATAAATCTATGGATTCTTTTAAAAGGGTTATGTAACTTCCGGCGGCCAATCTTAAATATTGCGTTAACTTTCGGAAAGAAGATTAAAAGTTTCAAACTCGGGAAATGGTAAGATTTTTGGATCACGAAGCCCGATAGTGTTCCCCGGTGATGCTAAAAAGTATTTTTGTAAATATTGAGAAAAATCGGTCGGGTGGATAAGGAGAAAATTGGTTCATTAAATTGTTACAACTTGTATTTTATAGGTTTAGATTATGGGGACCATAGGCGTAGGAGGCGGGGGTCCAGAGGGAGCAAATGCCCCCCAAATTTCGGGCAAGTCATATTTTTCGGGCAAGAAGGCCCGGAAAAATATAAAAAAAACTATACTTGAAGTTCAGCGCTCACTGTCACACCCCATTATTTCTCAGTTCCAATTTGCGCGAATCGAGTTAGATACGCTATTAGCTCGCAGCCACCATAGATAGGATAGCAAAAATCCACGAAAAAGTTCTGACTTCACGGACACGGTAGCATTTTGTAAATAATGGCGAAAATCGCTGAAAATTCACGAGCCGAAATTTGCCCGAAAATTGCGGCAATTCATGACATTTGGGGAAATTCACAGCATTCAAGTCAAGTGTTACAGATCACGGAATTCACTGTTTGAATTAGGCTACGTCGGAAATTTCTACTAGCGATGGAGCCACGATAATCTTGCGATCATCAAATTGAACGTGCAGCTACATAAGCCAACATGTTCTGCAGCTGCAGACATAGACCTACACCGGTCTGTTATTGAGACTTTTAGCAGGCTCAAGCAGGGGCGATGAGAGAAATTCTTGGCCCCTATGCAGAGCTTTCACTGGTCCCTAAACTAACTTAAGACTAGGCCTGTATGAGGATAAAATTCAGAAACAAATTTAAATAATAAAAGTTCGGGCACGACTTACGATGTAATGGCGGCAAGTGTATGGCCCACTTTTATTATAGTTTGTATACTTAGTTGGGTGTATTGAATCTCTTATATCGCCTCTCCCTTAATACTTCCAAGACAAAGTTCATCTGGTTAGCTACCTTCAGCAGCTCCAGAAACTCGATACTGTTCTGCTCTCTGTAAGATTTCTCGATCACTTTATCGATGATTAAATACGATGGACTGCTGTAAAAAATATACAATTGCGAATTTATTCAGTTGTTCATTTGAAGTTTAAACTGATTGTGAAAGAAAGAAATATTATACTTTAAAGTGCACACTTCAATAACTTTGCACATAGGCCTAGAATTACCCAGCCTAGACCCTAAAAGTAGCAGAGCCCGGGTTATTTGCCCTCTGTCATTTCTTTTTTCTTGGGTTTGGGTTCAAGCAGGGCCGGATTAAGGCATGTTCAGCCGAACAGGGCCCACACTTTAGGAGCCCCACACATGCATGAAAAAAATCCGAATTTTTAAAAAATATTTAGTAAATTTCAACCAAACGACTAAAAAGTCATCACTTTTTTGGAGGGAAATAATCGGTATATTCCACGAAATTTTCGACCAAACGACAAAAAATTAATCAGAATTTTCGGCAGAAGATCCGCAAAAAATTTCCCGAACAGCGCCCCCCCCCCATTTCTTAATCCGGCCCTGGGTGCAAGAACAGAAACTTTGCTTTTGTAAAGAGATATATAGGGCTATAGGCATAATTAGCGCGCGACGTCGATTAACTCGGATTTTTTCGGGCAGAAGCGAAATTTTTGTCCCCCCCACTGCTGAAATGTCCCCTACGCCTATGATGGGGACTACAATTAAGTATAGCTTGACAATTGATTTCCGTAGCCTATCAATTTGGACGTCAAGTCAGCGTTTTTGATTTCGTTATTCCACGACGGTTATGTTCGTATTTTTGGCCAATTTACAAGTTGCGTGATCTCGTGTCGTTAATTTGTCGTGCTTTAATGCTTTTTCTCCATGTGTTGAAAAGCCACGGTGATTTTATAAGCTTCTGTCATGAATTTCCACTCTACCTTTACAGGCTTCAATGGTTTCGCCAAGACACAAGTCATGAAGCCATTGACGTGTGAAGTTTGAGGCCAGACTGTATACCGTTGACAAGTTCACTACGTACGACGTAGAGGATGTATTTATTTTTAAGTAGGCCTAGTCGCCACAACATTAGAATAGCCTAGTAGCCTATAGGCAGATATAGCTGTAACCTATACAGCTATAGTAGGCTCACCTAATGATGTATTATTTATGACAATATTATTCTCGATTGTTGGCCCATCGTAATCGTAGGCCTAATCGTAAACTCGGAAGAAATAATGCCAATACTTTTTACAAAATTTGCTGAAATCTAATTTATGTTGCCATGGTTGGGCTGGGTGCGTAGCCTATACGTTTCTTGCACGGGTGCTATAAACACTTGAAATGAATTAATTCAAAATGTCGCCATAGCGACCGCGAGGCAACTCAAAGTAGCCCAAATATCTCGAGGTCGCGATGACGAAATTTTTAGCAGCGAGCGCATTGAAAAGTAGCCCAACTTTGACTTTTCGCGACGACGGTCGACGACCTGGCAGTGTTCGTTCTTGACGTTCGACCTTCGCAATTGCTTAGAAGTCGCGAGGGATCAAGGATTCGCCAGTTAACCAACACTTCTGCCATCTGGCGAATGACTGCCATTCCTCATATACTTTGATGGGCGAGAGAGGTCTTCTGCGATGTCCCGAAGACCGTTTTCATGTGGAGCCTATTGAAGTGTATTTCGATTGCTCCTCCCCTACTCCCCCTACTCCCTCTGCTCCCCTACTCTTTGGTGCTCGATGCTACTCTGTCCGATCGACTCTTCAAGTGGTTCAACGGTCAACATCGGACGATGAACGGTCGTCGTCTGATGAACGGCTCCTCCTCGTATGAATGTTGGAGTTCGTCCATTTCGGGCGTTGTTTGCCAATGGACGAGTATTTCTGTCGTCGTTGCGTAAACATCATTGGGATGAGCAACGTTGTTGTCTGCCAGCTTTGTTCTTTGATTTTTCTGCTTTTCGTGTTTTAGGAGCATGTTTCGCAATTGTCCAGTTAGGCAATAATATTGGTTCAATAAAGAATAGGCCTATTTTTACTTAATTACAGAAATCGACTCAGTATCAGTGTACGAGTGAGAACTTGTTAAATAGAAACAGAACATAGGCTACTCTGTGCAAAGCATACCATAAAATGCCACACTATAGGCCTACATTGTTGTGCTTTATTATTATACTAGCTGGGGAACCCGGCGTTGCCCGGGAAATTTAGGATTCGATCCGCTCCGGCCACAACCCCACCACACAACACACCACCACACTCCGACCTCTACCAGTACGCCATCGGAGAAATTTGTGTTTGAAGAAAATTTCCACCCCATCCTACCCCACCCCATCCTACCCCCACCCCTTCCACCCCACCCCCTCCCACCCCACCACCCCACTCCACCCCCACTCCACCCCCTCCACTCCACCCCACCCATCCACCCCAACCCCACTCCACCCCACCCCAACCCCACCCATCCCCAACCCCACCCCTCGACCCCCTACGCCACCCCACCCCACCACCTCCACCCCTCACCTCCATCCCACACCTCCACCTCCACCTCACTTTAGACACCTTTAAAACGGTTAAAATTATTGCATTTATACGTGGCAAGCGAATGAAAATTTATAGCGAAAATCAGTGTTTTTGACCCCCCCCCCGCACCCTGGCCCCCCTGGTGGTAGAGATTTTCCAACCACTGATCCGGGGGGTTCTGATGGACCTCTATCTAGGAAAAAAATTTCAAATCAATAGCTAAAATATTTTGAAAAAAAATTGGGGGGTTTCGCCCCCACCCTGGCCCCCATGGTGGTAGAGAATCGCCAACCCCTCGACTTTGCGTCTCGTGCCGAGACCTACACAGTAGTGAAGGTTTGGAGTGAAAAGCTCAAAAAATGTGAGCGTGCATTCTGGACAAAGTCCGGCCGCCACATAGCCAAGTCCTTTCTAATAGATATAGATATAGGCTACATTACTAAACTGTACGATGCTATAGTATGATATAATGTAGGCTACTATATTATACTATAGGGCCTATTACATTATACTATACTATATTATGCTATGCTATGCTATGCTATGCTATGCTATGTTATGCTATGCTATGCTATACTATACTATACTATACTATACTATACTATACTATACTATACTATACTATACTATACTATACTATACTATACTATACTATACTATACTATATTATACTATACTAAACTGTACTGTACTATGCTATGCTATGCTATGCTATGCTATGCAATACCATACTGTAGGCCTGCTGTGCTATGCCGTGCCATGCCACGCCATGCAGTACCACACCGTACCGAACCGTACTAGATTACACTACACTATGCTATACCATATTCTTCTGCAATAGCCTTGATTTCTATTCTTTATAGATCAATCGTCCTTGTCGTCAATTGTTGTAAACCCCAACATCTGCCGTATACGCTATTATGCGATGTAGGCCTATATATGGTCATCGTCATTTCTCTAGCGCCATCAAACTAAAAGCATGCAATAATGCAATCGTATACGATTGACAGCAATTTAAACTGAATTTCGCAGAGGCAATCTGTAGCGCTGCAATAATGGCAGTTAGTGCTGCAGACATAACGTGATGTCTAGGTCCTGTAGACTATAGTCATCCTCATTACAATAGGCGTTTCAAACTGTTGAACAATAAACCTTGGTTGGCAGGCTCGTGTTCATCAGCAGTCCATGCAGGTGGTTAATGGCGACTGACAGGAGACTCTGAGACACGTTGTTGATTATAGATGGTCAGGATGTTTCAGTCAGATGATAAATTATAAATTGGAGTCTCTTTTGTAACCGAATTGGTCGGCGCTATTTTATTTCCTTTTTTGCTTAAATAGTCGTTTATATTTGCTCAGTAGCCTTTATTCTAGTCGCAGGTCATGGATTCCAACCAGCAGGGTCCTTATACCGTATACCAATGGTTTGCCATGTTCAACTGATTATAAAATGTCACCAGTGGCGAGAGAGCCCAACCGATGGTCACTAGGGTCGGAGGGTTGATAGTCGTGTAGCCGTGACAGGAAAATATTGGCTATAACTAATCTCACTTGGGAAGATTTCATGCAGTAGCCTATCTGTAGCCGTCGGAGCACTCAAACCACTGATTGCACGGCGTGCATGTAGGGCTTGCAGGCCTATGGTTATAGTAGACCGCATGAAATTGTCTATAATACGCATATGTCGTTTGCGGGCTGTACAAGAGTTGGCCAGCTGGTAGACCACTTCTGTGCCGACATCCATACACTTCACAGCCCCTTCGACTGCTGTAATAATAAAATATAGGGTCATAGATCTTTACAATAGCAGCTTTTATCCTACAAAAAGCTCACGCAGAATACTTAGGAGAGGTAGCGCCATAAAACGTTTCGGTCTCTGGATCAGTGTCCGCCCCTTCAGCGCCCATCATAATTATAGCAACGTCCTATGGATGGCCTGCCTGTCTATAGAATATAGCCTAATATATAGAACTTCATTGGTACATGGCCTACATAAACGTATGTATAGGCCTATGTATATATATATATCGCATGCGTTCAATTTTGTGGGTCTTCATTCCTAAGAATTTTCCTTCGCTATAATTCTGACACTCGTCACTTTGGAACTGTCGCCCAGTGTTTAATCTAGTCCCCCTCCGCTGGGGGGGGAATTGAGGTTACTGGGGGGGGAGACAATTGAGCGTCCGAAGGACGCTCGTGAGGCGCGTAGCGCACTGAGGGGGGGGGGGGGGGTAATGGCTAGGGGCAAATCCCCTCCCCATCAGAAATTTTTTGAATGTCCACATTGCAATGGCAGTATTTTAAAGTGTCATCTTAACAAAATAGCTGTACTTTTTCAGTGACCCATTAGAAATTTTTGGAATTTCCACATTGCAATGGCAGCATTTTAAGGAGTCGTCTTAACAAAAAAGCTGTACTTTTTCAGTGACCCATTAGAAATTTTTTGAATTTTCATGTTGCAATGGCAGCATTTTAAGGTGTCATCTTAACACAATAGCTGTACTTTTTCAGTGACATACTAGAAATTTTTTGAATTTCCACATTGCAATGGCAGTATTTTAAGGTGTCATCTTAACAAAATAGCTGTACTTTTTTCAGTGACCCATTAGAAACTTTTAGAATTTCCAAATTGCAATGGCAACATTTTAAGGTGTCACCTTAACAAAATTGCTGTACTTTTTCAGTGACTCATTAGAAACTTCTTGAATTTCTACATTGCAATGGTACCCTTTGAAGAAGCCATTTTAACAAAATAACTAATTATTTCAGTACTGATAAAAAGTGTTTTAGGATTTCAATATATATATATATATATTATATAATTACAATAAAAAAAACTTTATGTATCGTGTTCAGCAGCTCAGTTCTGCTGTTGCTGGGTTATTCTAATGAATTACTGTTTAAATGAGTAAATAAGCTGACTTTTCAGCACTGTAATCAGAAACTGTCAGCTTATCCCAGTTTCTCCATATGGCCCTGAGTTGCTGACCAGTACACACTTTCCAAAATCATATTTAATGGTACACAAATCTACCAAGAGCTAATAAACTACAGGTACCAAAATCAAGAAGCCGCTAGTCTTGTAGTAATGATGTTGTTTTACTAAGTGTTCAGATAATAGGACCAAAACATTTTGAAATTTGACAGTTTAAAATGTGAAGGATAGCACTTGATAGCCATTCAGTTGTACAAAAATAGTATTTGTACAAATATTAACAGTAAATTATACTCATTTTTGCTGGATTTTGTCATATAATATAACAGTAAATAATTACTACAACCATGTAGCAGTAAATAATATTACGGTTATATTATTATAACAGTTTATGCAATGCAATGATGTAAACACTAAACAGCAACTAAATACTATTACCATTTTGACAAATTTTTCTGGAGGAGATGTCATTTCTGTTTTTAGTTAGAAAACAATAGTGTTTATCTAAATATATACAGTAAGTTATATTCATTGCAACATGATAGTATCGTATATTATAGTAGTAAATAATGTCATTATAATCATATAATAGTAAATAATATCACGGTAGGCCTATATTATAACACTTCAAGTAAAACAACGATGAAAAAGTTACTAAGAACCAATAACATTTTGTGAAATTTTTCTGGGGGGGAAATGTCAATCCTGGGGGGGGAAAGTTCCCCCCCCCCAGAGACGTCTAGATTAAACACTGACTGTCGCCTTCTATATGGATTAATATTTGCTAGTCGACAGCGAAATTCCGTGACAAGAAAGCCCTCTGGCGGACGTAAACGTCCATCAAGCACCACTGTACTAGATATATATATACATATATATATTATATATTATATATTATATATTATATATTATATATATATATATATATATATATATATATGGTACCTCATATATGTATATCACCGTTTCTGCATGTGCATGACTTCTCACGCACATGCATTGTATTCATCACGCAAGAAGTTCATTCCGTTAGTGTAACTTAATATTCCAGAAAAAGATGGACCGAGCATAGCGAAGCATCTACTGTATCTACATTTACCACACTGTGGAAGTTCGAGCCATAACTAATACCACAGGGACAACTAACCAGGTCACCTTGCGTGGCAGAGCGAAGGAAGCTGCGACCTGGAACGGACAGAACTGCACCACAAAGCTACATAACTTGGTCTTCTTGAGAATTACGTGCGAGCAATAGAATGTTAAACTCAGTACGGTTTTGCATAGGCACATATGAATATTATTGACTTTTTATACAGAGCAACTTCAAGGTATCTACTCAGAAGCGCTCCCAGTTCAACAACGGCTAAATATAAGGCGGTTTTTAAGTGAGAAATAATCATATATGGTGTGACCTCTAGGCACCAGGCGGAGAGCAACAGGGAGCCCATTTCAGGTTCTAGGGCCAGCCACTGAGAAAGAGCGTCGCTGCATTACAAGTTCGAGAACGATCGAGTGGTCAAGAGTTCAGCTTGATCAGCTGATTGGAGGTCAGATCGCCGCTGAACACCAGAGGTGGGACAGCAGAGTTCCTGTAGGTAGCCTACATGGGAGCAAGACCCTCCCTCCATGCAGCGCCAGACTAGTGCAGAAACCCTATAAGTCATCCGCTGTGTAATTGGAAGCCAGTGGAGGACATTTCGCATGTATACTCCTTGACTTGATCAAATCATATTAGGCAACCAGTAATCATGGATCTTGTTCCGCACGGTATAAAACTTGATAAAAATTATATGCCCGAACTTTGGCATGCCACCAATCAGGCGAGCCACTGCGTGAAATACAGATTTAAATGATTACCGCGCGAAGCAGTTAAGCAAAATCTCGTGCATATAAATGCATGCATCAGAGTTGTGACGGCTTTAGTTGTAAGCTAGCGACGAACCGAGCGAATCTGACAAAGATGTTTCAGGTGCGTGCAACATACATTCCTCCACACGTGTTCTGAAATGGTCAATTCATGGTCCAGGGTCGGCACCAAAATTGTGCAAAGTGGTAGAAAAAGTCAGCAAATGGAAGTGATGATGTAGCGTTGGAAGATCGACGTTAGACAATATAATCATGGATCTTGCAACGCTCCTCAAGTTTTTCAGTCATCAGTTTATCGCATGTGTTGATTTATCGCATTTATCGCATGCATGTGTTAATTTATTGCATTTTTTGCTTGTGTTGATTTATCACATTTATCGCAAGTGTTAATTTATTGCATTTATTACATTGATTGCATGTGTTTATTTATCGCATTTGTCGCATGCATGTGTTAATTTATGTTGATTTATTGCGTTTATTGCATTTATTGAATTTTTTGCATGTATGACATTTATTGCACTTATTGCATGTGTTGATGCATTGCATTTTTTGCATGTGTTGATATATTGCATTTATTGCATGTGTTGATGTATTGCACTTTTTGCATGTGTTGATGTATTGCATTTATTGCTTGTGGAAAGGCAGTTATCTACAACCGCAGTCGGCCATTTTGATTCTGATTGGAACGATACGATGTCTCTGCGTCTTCTGTCACCAAGGTATACGAGGCTCTTGCGCATGTACATGTATTGTACATGTATTGTACATGTATTGTACATGTATTGTACATGTATTGTACATGTATTGTACATGTATTGTACATGTATTGTACATGTATTGTACATGTATTGTGCATGTATTGTACATGTATTGTACATGTATTGTACATGTATTGTGCATGTATTGTACATGTATTGTACATGTATTGTACATGTATTGTGCATGTATTGCACATGTATTGTGCATGTGCACGCATTACTTTTGAAGATGGACACATTGCCATTTTCTGCTATAGCACACAGCTACAGTGTTAGTATCTATGTAACTTCAAAGGTGAAAATTTTGCTCATTTTTACAGCTGCTGCCGCCGACAAGTTGTCTACTATGCTTACAAGGGCAACGCAAGGCAATCGCAATTTATATTGGGGGCAGGGAGGCGGGGGGAGATCGCGCCTCGTAGGGCGGATGTGTTTTGTGTTTGCAAGCTGCTTGTTCTGTGAGTAATAAGATCTAGTCTATGTGTTTTATAATTTGAGTTCTTGTAAATTGTTTCAACTCCATAACTTTAGCATATACTGTAACCGTTTGCGGTCTTGCCACCGAATTCCTTCACTAAAGAAAATATTATGATTATTATTATTTTTTTTTACCCGAGGTATCAATGATCCCTCAGGATTTATAAAAATTATTTCAGGAGTAAAAAATGAATCTCCGAGAAATCAGGTCTCGTCCCAGGTTTCACAACCATCATTATTATTATTATTATTATTATTATTATTATTATTATTATTATTATTATTATTATTATTATTATTATTATTATTATTATTATTATTATTATTATTATTATTATTTATTATTATTATTATTATTATATAGCACATTGTTACAAAGACAATGTGGATGGCGTTCTCCGTTGGACTGCTACCAAGATTCTTTGAGGAAGGTAACTTGTCTCGAGTCTGTCCTGTGTTGCTTCGGTCAACCTTCGTCCCAGGTCTAAGACAAAATCCAGTCCTTCCTATAGCTCCAGGAACCTTTGGATTCCAATGCCACTGCCACTACCACTGCCACGAAGACATGTGTTCGAGTGACTGCGGCGTATTTCGATCTTTTGGCGACGGCTGCCTGGTTTGCGGTCTCACCCGCTCCTGCCAGATGCGATGCCGCAAAGGTGTCTGACACTGTCACATTCCAAATGAGACATCTTCCACATGACCAGGTAATAAGCGTCACACCGTCCGGCCGTTTTCCATCTTCCCTGGTGAGCCCTAACGGTTCCTTCTGGGATGGAATATTCGCTCTTCTTAAGGCGCGCCATATGATGTCGTTCAGCATATTATGGCGTTGTTGTCTGCCCGAGTTCTTTCTGCAAGCCAGACCGTGGAGTCCTCTGGCGTCGACTCTTTCGCTACAGTGACACAGGTGTGGTTCGCAGAGAGCTGTCCCGAGTCGCATTCCAACTGAAATCCTTATAACTTCATCGGACAGGCGCAGACCCAGAGCTGTTACCGGAGGTGCTAACAGCCAATCTCCTGCGTGTGGTGCCTGAGAGTAGACCTGGGAGTGACTTTGGTCGGTTAATCTGACCCCACTTGACCCTAAAGTGACTTGAGGTCGACTTGAAGTCGACTTCTTGGAGTCAAAACGACTTGACCCGACTTGGCAGAAAAACAACCGACTTCCGACTTGAAGTCGACTTCCAACATGGTGATAGGGATTAGCCTAGGTCTACGTACGGCTACTAATGCTAGAAGTCAAGCCAATTTTCCTGGCAAGCATTAATTTCATATTGGCCTACCAATGAGTAATGAGGCCTCAACACCTAAGCATGAATTTGTCAAAGTTTTACTAAGCCCACTTCAGGAGGTTTGAGTTTCAGTTTGAATAGTTTTATTATGCATTGGGCCATCTAGTAGGCCTAGCCTAGACAATGCGTCGGCAAATTATTTTACTAGGCCTATGAATTTTACCTTGCCCATTGTCTGTGATTATTCAGATTAACCCTACACTCATTATTATTATCTTTTATTATTAATTTTAATAGTGAACAAATGTGACGCAGGGGCTCGAAACCCGTCGTTTGTCGCTTCCTAGATATTGCGCTAGACGCCGAAATAGGCGAGAGGGGTAAAGAATGTAGTTTATTCTTCAATTCAGTATATGACTGTGAATTCGCCCTAATTTGCGAAGTAGTGAACCGATTTTGATGCCGTTTGGGTTATCTGATTCAGAATATATGCCTCTAATGCCCAGAAAAATTTCAGAATAATAACTTAGTGGATTCAGTAGACTTGGATAACACGAATATTCAGTAACTTTTTATTTTATTTTTTCACTATAAACTAATGAAAGAAACAAACGAGCACAACTTTTGTTAGAAAAAAGATAATTTCATTGTGTTAAAAGCATTTTAGAGCATGGTCATTGTAGCATATGACTAAATAAAAAGGTCAAAATCCGACTTGTGACGGGTTTTGAGCTCCTGTGTCACAAATTTGTAAAACGCGCAAGGTCTAAGATAAAATGGGGGACCGCGGACTGGTTGGACTGAATGGAGTGTTATGATGATAATATAATTTGTAATTCCGTTGTCATAATATTATTATTCGGCTACCAACATCTATTCCACAACTTAGCAAATAGCATTGCAAGCTCATCATCCAGCTACGGAGCCCCTAAAAGGACATGAAAACAAACTATTTTTTGTCGTGGGAACGACTTATTAAGTCGTGGGAACGAGATATTAAGTCGTTCGAACGAGTTACTAAGTCGTTCGAACGAGTTATTAAGTCGTTCGAACGACTTATTAAGTCGTGGGAACGAGATATTAAGTCGTTCGAACGAGTTACTAAGTCGTTCGGACGAGTTACTAAATCGTGGGAACGAGTTACTAAGTCGTTCGAACGAGTTACTAAGTCGTGGGAACGAGTTATTAAGTCGTTCGAACGAGTTAGTAACTCGTTCGAACGACTTAATAACTCGTTCGGACGAGATAAAAAAAATCGCATTATGTTCTTTTAGGGGCTCTGTATCCAGCAGTAGGCTATTACTATAGTAACCTAGGCCTACTCACTGACAGTAAAAGTCTTTCATTGTCCATTTGGCCCGTAGGCCTATACAATAGTTTTTCCGTCTGCAGACAACTGCAGATGCAGCGTACCAAAGCAGCGCCAAACTATCGGTTTATTATAGGCCTTGTAGATCCAGCTTTCTTTGTGCCGAATTCACTGACCACTAGAAGCTAACTGATTTGCTCATGTGTATGTCTTGATAAGCGTACGTGCTAATATTTAGTAACATTCTGTTTCACCATTTTAATTAAGCGCATGCCTATGCGTGACGTTTCAGCATTCAATAACAAATTATATGAATAGATCGGCAGACGGCAGTCTGCACGATAGCCTACCGGTAAAATTAATAATAGGCTGTTTAGCAAAGGCCTCACTCATTCTTGTAAACACACTACAAAAGCTGCTTAAATGTTGTCCTGGTCTCACGATCATTGGTTTGAAGTGACAAATTCAACTATGTTTGTGTGATTGTGTCTCAAGTCGGTTTAAGTCGACTTGAGGTAAAAACAACTTCAAGTGACTTCTCTCTACAAAATTCGACTTGGGGTCAGTTGCGGTGAGCAGAAACGACCCGACCCGACTTGGGATGACCAAGTCGACTGGGGTCGACTTATTGGGGTCGACTCCCAGGTCTACCTGAGAGGCTAAGAGACGAGCCCGGTCAAATGCTGTACTCGCAGATTCGTTCATGGATGCCCATGCATGCCTTTTTGATCCAAAGGCTGTCCCATTCTCGTTGATGGTGAGCTGCTGATACGGATGGTGGCTCGGATCCCGTGAATGTTGACCATTAATTATTACCATTATTATTAGCAATATTTTTATTATTTGTATTATAATTATTTGCAAGATTATATAGCGCTTTATGAGCCTGTCTTTGCTGTGAAGTTTCCACTTACTTAGCCTATAGACATAGTCCTACAGCAACATTCATCTGATTCAAGACTTGTGAGAGGTTGGAACCAACCTCCGTCGGCGCCCAATGGGAACTTAATGGATTGCCTTCGTCTGGAAGACTGGAATTACTCCAGTCCTGAACTTCTGATTGCCTTTATTAGGCTACAAGCAGCATAGTGTAGGCTAGGCTACTGTGTGCGAGTGATGACAAGAACAGATGACTGAAAACAACAATTTCTTGCAAAAATATCGTTCGAAGTGTTAAAAATGCCAATCGGTCGCATGTCGCACTAGGCCTAACTGCTGGTTGTTGACGCCATTTTTGACGAGTTCGTTGACTTCACTATAATTATAGCAACTCGCTTTCCGGGCGGAATGCCCGTCCTACACGACATCGATGAGGTTGCTGTTGAGTGGCTCTGCGTGAACTGCAAAAGCTCAATAAATACTATAATTATGCTATTTTGAGAAAAACCCTTTGGCGGACGGCGGTCGATGGACTTCTCTAGCCTCTATTAGCCTATAGGCCTAGTTAGTAAAAGAAAAATTTCTCACTTCAGCACTACCGAGAATGGTATAAAAGAGGCCAAAGAGCTAATTAGTAGGTGAAAGACTCTTTCATCGGACTAAGCTAAAGACTTGTTTACAACTGCTTAATTGGCGTTTGCTGGTAACTTATAAAATAATTAAAAATATTATTTCTTTGAGAAGTAGCTCAGTCTAAGATCAGTCCTCGATCAGCATTGGACGCAATTTGTCACTAACTATGGTTAAATTCCACTCGCTAGAGGAGCCACAAGCGCTACTGTCTGCCATAGAAGCTTAGTCAGATGTACAAATCACACTGGGTATTGTAAGAAGATACAGAATGTGCACCTTCAAAGCTACATGTACTCATTCGTTCGGAAACTTATATATTGCCCCTTGACAGAAGCTACTCAGAGGCGCCCCCGACCATGGGCGGAGACCTAGGGGGGGACAGGGGGACGGTCCCCCCAATCAAAGTGTTGGGGGGGACGGCCCATGCATTTGTCCCCCCCAATGTTTGAGCGTCAAGACTTTTTTTGGCAGCGAAAATAGAAAATTTCGTCGAGATTTTGGCCGGATGACTAAAAAAAAAAAGGTCATCAACTTTAACTTTTTGTTGAGATTTCGCCGGTCGTCAGAAATTTTTCGGAAAATCTCGCGTCTTTCCGTCCCCCCCCCCCCCCCAATTCTCGGCCCAGGTCTCCGCCTATGCCCCCGACACCAGCGAGTCTAAAACACGGACAGTTTTTGGTTTAGTAAGGAAGGATTCTGATGAAGTCCCAGGGTGTAGGCGTAGCTCAAAAGAAGGCCTTTCCAGACCACTGGACCGACCACAGAGAAGGTTCGATTCTTTATGGCTGCAGTACGAGCTAAAGGAACTAAGAGTCTATTTGGTTATTCGGAGCAGACGAGAGCCAGGCTGTATAATAACGAAAAACTATGACTTGACGCTTGAGGAAGAACCTTTACAAGTCTGTAGCCGAAAACATCATTACTAATATTGCAAGAAAAAGGACAAAACATTATTGAAAAGATATTTAAAAAAAGACAACTCAATGCTGAACTGGATCGGATAAAAAAAACAACGCACAGCATATCCATCCTGCTGTCAGCTCTGTTGCTGTTAATGAACTCGTTATAACAGCCTGATCCAGTTTCCAGTTGGGTTTACATTTTCACCACTGACTCGATCCGTTCTGTGGAATTGGTTTCCATTCCTTCTGTGAAATGAAGATGAAGCGACTTACAAGGAACGTGTTCTGTGCGCCAATTGGACATCTGCCAAGCAGAGACAGTCAGACAGAGACACTGGCAGACAGACACACTGAAAGACAGAGACACTGACAAACACAGATAGACAGACAGACAGACAGACAGAAAAAGACAGACAAAGACAAACGGTGGTGGATGCAGACAAGACAGACAGATGCAGATAATGTTATACAAAGACAGGCAGAGACTATAACAGCAAGTAACAAGTAACAGCAGGACAGACTGACACATACAGTGACATACAGAGAAATGCAGAGACATAGAGTGAAATAAACAGACGGGCACATGTGCACACATACATGCAGACGCCGATGCACAACGACATAAGACAGACTTTCTTTCGACACAAGATGGCTAGATGCAGAACACAGCCAGAAGAGCTTTCACGTCGATCACCGAAGTCTCGCAGAACCCATGTAGACAAATTCCTCTGAAAACTACATAAGCAGTAATAAAAATAGTTAAGTAAAATATCAAAAGGTTATTTACATTATTAGCCAATACTGAATGACTGCATGTGTGCATGTATCTATAAACATGTATGTATGTATGTATATATGTATGTGTGTATGTGTGTATGGACAGCAGATGAGAGTAGTAACAGAAAGCAGACATTCGATTGGTCGTTGCATTCAATGTTAGATGCCGCGTTGTGTGCAACCTATATTTTATTTTGCATCTTTATTGCGTCAGAAAACAAAACAGAGTGCCAGCTCAAATCGTGACACATAAGTACAGAGCAATCGTCGCGCAACAGGAAGCCAGTGAAAGCTAAAAGCATGCACTTCCTCAACTGGTTCCTCTTACCATTGTGGGACGTGGAGGTGCAATGTT
The DNA here is from genome assembly GCA_949752735.1 of Lumbricus terrestris. NCBI lineage: Eukaryota > Metazoa > Annelida > Clitellata > Crassiclitellata > Lumbricidae > Lumbricus > Lumbricus terrestris. Next base: position 40,546,802 of record OX457041.1, read on the forward strand.
CGTTGCCTTGCAACCGGAGGATTGCATGCAGATTCGTATCCACCTCAAGCCGTCGCGTAGGGACCTTGAGCAAGTTCTTCACTCACAAATACTCAGCGCTTCGTCGTGAAACTCCGATGCAGTGTCCGCGCTGTTGTCGGGAGCGCCTCTGAGTAGCGATCTTGAAGGGGCGCTATGACAAGTGCACATTCAAACACATCTGATTAATAAATGATGGCGGTCAACGTTTAAATTCACTGAGTTCTACAGGTTAGGCTGTTTAATAGCGTCGGAAACAAAAGAATTGTAGTAGTAGCCTATACATTTTTACAAATAATTAATTAACAGTTCGAATTGGACAGAAATTAGAACGACGAAAAACAAACAAATGGAAATTTTGTGACAAGAATGCAAAATAATATGAATGAATGAAATTAAATAAAACAAAAATGTGATGATAGTATCAATAATGCATAATAAATTAATAATGCGTAACTGACGTTGGTGTGCATCGAAGGTAATCAACACCAAATTCACAGAGATAGAGTCTATACTTTGATCAATAAAGTTATTTTTATTGTATTTTAACAAAGTATATCCTAATTTCAACCCTTTTTGTGCAAAATTTCCCTACTTTAAGTTCATAAAATAAAAAATTCCACAAACGCGGTTCCAAGATCTGGTGGTAGTTTGCTCTGGAGACAGTAGCATATACAGTAGCCTACTAAAGACCCACGTGCATAAAGGATTACATCATTGGATAAGCCACGAATTTTATGAAAGTGAGTTTCGGTCAACCGTTACAAATGACTTGGACATTTTTCGGTAATATAATTATGTAGGCCTACAAACTTGAACACGAGAATGAAGTTAGATAAATAAGGCATGTCATACATTTTTAACATGATTACGCTGCAGTATAGGTCTATAAAGACTTGCAATGAGATAGCAAAAAGCGTGGGTGGTTGTTCTTACAGCAGCGTTCTAGGGCTTCGACATGATCTACGGTCTAAGTTCCCAGTTATTTTTGTTGAAATGTAATTGAGATCGTTCTTCTTCTTTCCCTTCAGGCTAGGATTATTCCCTCTGGCGTTCTGTGGAGCGATAAAGTAGCGAGAGATATCGCAGGAAACTTCATGAAGTCAGACGATAATGTTCGATACGACGATGATTGCATCTGACGCCCACCATGAAGTAATGCGCCCTTTATTTATAGGTCAACTAAAAAAGAGAAGCATTCTAAATGTATTTTTTATATGCATTGGGCTATATATGTGCTGGCTTATGTAGCCTAATAACAATGTAAATATATACGTTTGTATGCATGCTTAAGCTTATATCTGAGTAGGCTGTGTGTGTATAGGGTGATAGGTCGGCTGGATATACGTCGGGATGGTCGATCAACGGCACAAACGAGCACATAATTTTTTATCTGTCGACGAAGTCTCTTCTCTTTATTACACTGCATGGAGATATATTATACGGTCGGCCACTATAGCAAAGCACGAGTTCCTTGTAATTATGCATTGGCAGTACTGCAGGCATGCTGAATAAACCAGCGCACATACCATGGCTGTTTGGTCCCATATATATAGACATATTATATGTGATATATATGTGATATATATATATATATATATACGATACATACACGATATATATATATACATGTATATATGCGATATATATTTGAGATATACATGCAACTCCCAAAGGACAAGGATGCACTAGATTACTAGGATTAGTGCGTGGCTTCATTCTCGATCTTTCTTTCGTCATCTTCCCATCCATTTCCCTCCCTCCCATTTCCCTCCCTCCGTCTCTCCGTCTCTCTGTCTCTCTGTCTCTCTGTCTGTCGGTCTCTCTCTCTATATATATATTATATATATTATGTTTCTAAAATGCTATATATGTATATATGCATGTATACGAGAGTAAGTTCGAGACTGATGGCTATACTGACCCAATGACGAAGTAGGGAAACAGAGTGATTCGAAGGAGATTGCTGGGCAACTGTACGAGACGAATGGCGAAATACACGAATTACGATTCTGCCTATGCATGGGCGGAGACCTAGGGGGGGGACAGGGGGGGGGACGGTCCCCCAATGAAAGTGTTGGGGGACGGCCCATGCATTTGTCCCCCCCCCAAAGTTTGAGCGTCAAGACTTTTTTGGCAGCGAAAATAGAAAATTTCGTCGAGATTTCGGCCGGATGACTAAAAAAAAAAAGGTCATCAACTTTTTTTGGCGGCGAAAATAAGTTTTTTCGAGATTTCGCCGGTCGTCAGAAATTTTTCTGAAAATCTCGCGTCTTTCCGTCCCCCCCAATTCTCGGCCCAGGTCTCCGCCTATGTGCCTATGAAGTAGGAAATAAGGAATGACGGCTTAAAGAATATAATTATTAAGCCTATATAATTATATAGGCCCTATATAAGCCCTTTGAAATTCTATACATATGTATTAGACGTACGAAAATAATTATTATTAGAAGATTTTATGTTGTCCCTCTAAAGAGGTCCTTAATTGTTCCGTAATAACGCTCATAAAATGTTGTGGCATTTAAAATTATAAAGTGTTTCCTCAGGACATTCACATCGTCTGGAAATTATTGGCTTCATAATGATTTTCACGTGTCTTCGTTTTCAGTTTCTAAAATGCTTTTAGACACAGACTTTAGTACTTTTCATCCCATGACAGCATGTTCATTAAAGTTGAAAGCTTTGAAATAGCAGAATCTACGAGACTATGATTATAGTGTCCAACGGTAGCGTATTTGACAAAAAAGTGTCGTTTGCGATAAAATGATACAGGCAATTAGACAAGCATCGTGCAACGAACTCAGCTCTTTTTGCTTTCGCCATATAATTATATATTATTATGTGTCACAAACTGTCACAAATCTCGGAACCCCCCCCCCCCCTAAAGTACGTCACACTTTCGAACAAAAAATTTAAAAACATAACCATTTACCTAACCCTCTAAACCCTAGGATACTATCCCTAATCCCTCTGATAGTGACGTGTGTCTCTAAACGCTTTGATAGTGACGG
>OX457041.1:40554830-40662330 GCA_949752735.1 Lumbricus terrestris
ACAATTCGGACCGGACAATTCGGAGACGGACAATTCGGACCGGACAATTCGGATCCGGACAATTCGGACCCAGACAATTCGGATCCGGACAATTCGGACCAAGACAATTCGGAGTGCATATAAAAAATCATGAACACCTAAAAGGTATGATCTGTAGGATTTCAGATTATTAGTTAAAACGTTATTATATTTTACTGCTACTTAAGTTCGTAGGCCTAGTTTGAGAAATTTTTCAGCTAAGTGGTCTCTGACTTTGTAGGCCTGTCAGTCTGGTGTCACATTATTAGTTATGTTACTTGCAATAAAAAATGGAATCATTCGCTGATTGTCTTCCATAATCTAGCAGTACCCGGTAGTGATAGGGCTCCTGCTTTAAGCTAGATTTACACCGCTCCTATTTATAGACCAGATTTTTACCGGTCCCAATAATATTATGAGATCAGGTTAACACTAATTTATTTATGAGAGCAGATCATGTCAATTCATATAAATCAGTGCTCAAATAGCTCAAATCAGTGGAAAAATAAGTGCCTGGACGCCCCTTACCTCTCCAAAAGAAGTGCCTGCATGGACGCCCCTTACCTTTCTAGTCTGTGCTGTCGTCTGTCTGGTTTGTGGCTGGACGGCATTCAGATTTTAAAACAAGTGCATGGACGCCGTCCAGGACCGTCCAGGCACACTTTAAACCCTGATATAAATATTATGAGAACAGATATAACCTATGGTATTTCATTGAAGCCATTTTGGATTTACTTATTGTTATAAATATGAAAGATTCAAAAGGTCAAAATGCGGCATCCTATGGCTTCCAAAACAAGTTCAAAGTGAGTGCATGGGCTGACGTAGATCACAATTGGATTGACAGACATACGTATTGTCACAGACAGACAAACGGGCAAAGAGACGTACGAATAAACAGACATAAGCATACACGCAAACCGATAGACAGTGGGGTGCTAAGTTGATCTAGTATTTATTTTTATGTCCAGTAGCCTATCCGGGCAACCTATGTAGGTCTATTTGGAGGATGAAGATGGGTATGAAAATCTGAGTTCCATCACTAACTTTGACTGCTAAGCATTGCCCTCCGAATTGTCCGGTCCGAATTGTCCGGTCCGAATTGTCCGGTTCCGAATTGTCCGCTCCGAATTGTCCGCTCCGAATTGTCCGCTCCAAATTGTCTTGGTGCGAATTGTCCTCACTAAAATTTTCTCCGACTTGTCCGTCTCCGAATTGTCCGCGCCGAATTGTCCGCTCCGAATTGTCCGGATCCGAATTGTCCACTCCGAATTGTCCAGTCCGAATTGTCCGTTCCGAATTGTCCGGCGACGAATTGTCCGGGAACCTATACAACCTTCTAGCAACACTGAAGAAGTTTTATCTCTCGTTCACGTGCATGCAGGCTCGTATCCAGAAGACGGTCCAAAGCTGATGACCACAGATTGCTTTCACGACAGAAGTGTTTCTGCCTGCGAGGGGGCCAGAACCATTTCTCCAGACAGCTACATTGTACATGTAGCTGTTCGTGGCGCTTGGTATATACGCAGGTCTCTGGTAATACATGTAGGCTATTGCTTCCATGGAAATACAGCAAATGAACTGGAAAAAGGAGAGATTCTACGCGGGCGACATGTATATTAATTGTATATGCACCGTCGCCTGCTTCTCGATTTCCTTTGAAATCCGACCTTGGGATTGGAAGCCATTGCATCGACCGCCCAAAGATCTACTTACGCGACAAGTCGAAAGATCTATGGGAAACCGGTTCCTAATGGATTAGTACTTATATAGCGCAATTTCGTTGAGAGCTGGCGTGCGCTACACAAAGTGGGCTTCTTCATTGGACATTAGACATGGCTGTTACATAAGACGAGTGGTCAGTGACTAAGTCACTGTGACTTAGTGGTCACGTATAAGAACATCTTGTGTCTGTTTTTGGACGATGTCTAGTCGTCTCGATTACGGACCAACTTGCTAGGCTATAATTATACCATCGCACATGCACGTACCTATCCGGTATAATTATATATACCTGCTGAGTGTGCTAATGAACTCCTCTGTGCATGCTCAAATTCACTCACATGACGCTGCTTTGAAAATGCCTTGAATAAGTTCTATAAGCTTAACTTTAATTAACGACTGCGGGATTCTCATGAGAGGATCTTATCATGTGCTATACACGAATACACGAGCAGTAAAGACAAAACGAAAGTCTGATATGAGAAGTGGCAGTGAAAGAGAAGGGGGGTTTAATGTCACGCTGTCATCTATCTATAGGTCTAGAAGTTTCGTAACAAGAAGACACGTGACTTCGTAAGACACGCACAGACTTTTTCTTTCTACACGAAATTCGCCCGAGAGACATAAAAATTTAATGTCGCACGTAGGCCTATAGAGAAGCACTCAGGCATTATTGTCTCAACGCATTGATGGTCTTATGTAGCTACGTGCAGAGTTTCAGAATATTATTTTGTCAGACTTTCATCGCAGTGCGACCTGGTGGCAGACCGGTAACGCGTTCGCTTACGGAGCGGTAGGTTGCAGGTTCGACTCCGGGTAACGACCTTGGGCAAGTTATTCACGCACACGTGCCTCTGTCACCAAGCAGTATAATTTGGTACCGGCGTAAGCTGGGAAGTAAACAGCAAGTCCTGCGATACACTGGCCTCGTGTCCAGGACCTTGGGATTCGTCCATTGCTGGCTCATGGCCATGGAAAAGGAGATGAGCGCCTCCCTATGCTCCTCATGGAACGGGATAGGACTTTACTTTACTACTTCATCGCAGTTGGCGTGAGGCGGTCGACCATTAATACTTTACACGTGCGCTATGTGTGAGTAACTCCAATGAACGAATGGATGAATGAATGAATGGATGGATGGATGGATGGATGAATGAATGAATGAATGAATGAATGAATGAATGGATGGATGAATGAGTGAATGAATGAATGAATGAATGAATGAATCTGACGTACAATTGATTTTATCTTTATCATAAAGAGCATTCCATTTCGCGTTTGTAACACGGGAGTAAAGTTGTTTTAGAGGCACATTAGCGGCTGTATCGAAGAACATGAAGAGGACGCGAAAGAGGAGAAGAGAAAAAGCAAAAGGGAAGAGGAAACAGCAAGGAGGCAAAAGAGAATCTGGAAATGGAGATATAAGGTACATGTATATAGAGTTCTGGAAAATGGGAAATGGAAAACTGGAACTGCTGACCATTATATATGCGCAACAAAGTGGAGAAGAAAGAATGGTGCGAAACAAAAGATGGGGAGAAGAAAAGAGAATGGGAGGAAATGGTCAAGGGCAAAATGGCGGTGGGTGGGCGGGTGGGCGTACGTAGCTGTAAGAATAAAGAGGCATCGGAGGACTGCCTTTACATTACAACTCGTCATATCAAAATTCCAGTTATAGACTCCTATACTGCATCGCATTGTAGAACGGAAGACGCGGGTGGAGGAGGCAGAGCAGTAAGTAAGATGTGGATCAGATGAGGAGGAAGAAGGAAGTGGAGGGAAGAGGAGAATATGTGAGATGGTGCAGAAGAAATTGGAAAAGGTTCGGATTGAACGAAGTGGGCACAGGTTCGATAAAACGGAAGGAAGTGAAACTGTAGACACGTGTTGTTCGAGTACGGTACTGTGACTTATTTTATTTGGAGAAATAGTGATCTGTGTTCATTGGTTAATTAACAATTCGTGTCTGGCCCTTTAATTTACACAGCATTATTATACATGTATGCATCTATTTAAAGGTGTGCGTATATGAGTGTGTAATACTGTGTATGTGTGTGTATGTGTGTATATGTTTGTCTGTATGTGTGTCACAGTGTGTGTGTCTGTGTGTGTGTGTGTGTGTGTGTGCGTGTGATGGCTGGAAATGTCATGTTGAAATAAATGCCACAGAATCGGTCTCGTTAATTAGAAAAAACGTTTTTGTTTTCTATATTTAATAGGGACCGCATACAAAACTTGACTTCAACACTGCTCATCATTTTCCAACGAATTGATCTGATGAACTCATTCACCCTCTCGTCAGGGCTTCGCTGGCTCTTTTGAATGGAAACTGCGTCATTACGGTTCGAATGTACGGACCATACAAGACCAAGATTTCGATCTTTAATATGAAATAAGTCAGGGAATTGGAACCTTGAACCGCGCGCACTCTAAAACGGAAGCCAATGACACGTAGCGCGCATGCGCTCTATATCATGCCTATGTGGTTTACGAGTCCAGCGCCTTTCCGCTTCCATGGAATCCAAAATGGCTAACTAACTGTGTTTGCTTTTGTGGACACCCTATTCCATGCATGGCTACCATCTGTAGGATTTGGATGAGATGCCTAATTGCTAACCTCTAACATGGAGATGAATTTTTTCACGATATATGTGCGCGAGCTCACCATATAAGACCTTAATGCATTGGTGCATATAGCCATTTGGAAAAGCTATTGCAATCTCCGGATGTCATGTGGGCGGATGCAAGCGGACGCAGGATTAATATGATTTGAATCATTGGAATCATTCCGTTCATTGAACTGTTCGGGTTCAACAGATGTGAATCTGCGAAAAGCTTCATATTAGGGCTGTGTAAATTGTGCCTATAATAGGCCTATAATGCGATCAAGAAGTGTTGTACTGTGTTTTCTTTTAGCTTCAGGCCATTCGACGACAAGAATATTATGTTGTCATGTTGTCTTGCTGATTGCTCTGCTAATCATTTCGTAATGCTAAACTCTGAATTTCTACTCCAATTAAGGCAAAGCGCAGGGCACCAACCTATTCACTAGCGCGGTGTCGTATCAGAGGAATTGTCCATGTATATATATATATATATATATATATATATATCGATATATATATATACTAGATGTGGAACCTCGATGTTGCCCGGGAAATTTAGGGTTTTAAACACTACTCCCCTATGGTACCCAACGTTGACCGCTAAATTTCGGGTTTTCGCCAACCCTCTACCCCACCCCGCTTCCCCAAAAAGCCAAACGTAACCCGCCCCTGCGGGGCGCTACGGAAATTATTACTGGGCTTGTATGACGTCATTCGGGCTGTAGACTCTTTTACTAAACTCAGCCACTGGTCCCTCAATCTGGAATAAAATCCCTCTAGAAGTCAGGCAATCTCCATCATTATCATTATTTAAGAAAAAGTTACGCTCTCACCTAGTTGGTAATAGCAACAATGTGTTATGAAGTATCATAATGATGGTCTAGTTAAGCCACTCTCGCATACTTGTTTTGCATTTACTAATCTTTACTCTTTCTTATTTAGTTAAGAGTATATATTTTTTTCCCTCTTGTTTAGTTAAGATATCTGAAGTATAGTTGTAATCATCGTAATAATTCACCTCTTAGTTAATAGCAATTGTCGGCCGTCCCATCTTTTTGTTTTACAAGTATGTAGGTGTCCCTATTAGCGGGGTCAGTGATCCCTTCTGGGCCCATCCTTGTGGCCATTCCCAATTGAATATGTTACATGTAATTTTGTTTGACTGTAATAAGTGATTGGTTACAAAATAAAATGATTTGATTTGATTTGATTTGACTAAAGCTCGGTACTGTTTACCAAAGCGTGAGCGATGAAATCTGTCTTAAAACGCTTCTGTCTTAAAACGCTAATAACTCGAGTTCTAAAGTGAAATTTAAGGTTTTAAACACTACTCCACTCTGGTACCCATGGATCGTTGACTGCTAAATTTCGGGTTTTCGCCAACCCTCAACCCCACCTCGCTTCCCCAAAAAGCCAAACTTGACCCACCCCTGCGGGGCGCTGCGGAAATTATTACTGGGCGGGTATGACGTCATGCGGGAGCAGACTCTTCACTAACGCGCTGGCGTGATCAATTAATGACGAAATCTGTCTTAAAACGCTAATAATTCTTGTTTTAAAGTGAATTAAAACCTGAAAATAGTTGCGATGACCTTATAATTTGGGTAAGAATCGATTGCAATAATTTTTGTAAACCGACGCTGTTTCATTTCCGAGCCTATTCTGCAGGGGAGAGTCAAAAGCGTACAAACAAACAAACATATGGAAAGTGTTTCGGAATTATAATATAGATAAATATATATATATATATATATATGTCCAGTGGAGGACCGAGTCCAGTTGTCATGGAGACCAAGCAGAGGAGCAAAACAGTTGCTAAGACCGGTTTCTTATCAGAGAAGACTTGGGAGAAGGTGGTGGATCGAATGGGCTGGATTAGTAATTCTTTAATTAAGAGGTGAGACTTCAATTTGGAATGGGGGGTAAACTAACAGACGATATGTAGAAAAGCGCATATATAGCTAGATATTGGTGTTTGAGTATCGACCCTGGTCAAGGCAATTGTACCCGGCGGAATTCAGGAGCACGTTAGTTCCAGAGGTTATCATGATTCATGATGCTTCTATGTAAAACTATGATTCGAAGTTGATCGAGTAGGTCTATAGGCCAATATAGGCTACAAAACTATATAATATATTAGCGGTTCCCAACCCCTGGCCCGCGGGCCAAATGTGGCCCGTTTTGGCCTACAAAAATGGCCCCCAGCGTCTCATTGAATTAAGAAAAATATACGCAAAAATTGACAATTTCGACACGATAGAATACATAATTCTTTTCTAATGCAAATTATTTTATCTGGACGTTAATAAATCGTATCAAACATTCTTTTTTGTTTCAATTATAGCAACTTCATATGCTTTTATAGTTAATTAAATTTTAGCCTTGTGGCCCCTAATGTCCTTCAACTAAGAAAAAGTGGCCCTCGTGTCCTCCAACTTAGAAAAAGTGGCCCGATCGTAAAAAAGTTGGGAACCGTGCACTGTAATAAATTCTATATATGGTGACACGAAAGTTCGTTCACCGTTTTCAAAATGCGTTATCTCAGTAACGGCTTCATATTTCTCTATAATATTTTGTCAGTGTAGGCCCTATACATCAGCCAAATGAAAGATACTGGCACAAATTTTATTATGATCCGGTCCGTTTTCGCCATTATTTTTAAGAAAATGTAAAGACGACCAGTTTTTGCGGAAAAACTGCGTTCATCAAATGAACACAATAAAGAAAATGTGTATACGCCTAGCCTCGTATACAAGCGTGACAATACACTGTTGTTACCTATATAGGACATACACAGACGTAGGCTATTAGCGTACAGTGTCTCCTTTCTGCTTTATGACAGCACTGACTCTATCCGGCATGACTGGATCAGACTCTGAAGTGTCCCAACTGCTATCGATCTCCACGCTCGTTGGAGGCGACGCTTGAGCTGATCAGCGTTCTTTGGCTCAGGATCTTTATAAACGCTGAGAGATAAAATACTTCACAAGTTCTCAAAAGTAGAGAGATCCGGAGAGTTGGGTGGCCAATCCTTCGGTTTTTTGTGTGACGAGAGGTAATTGTCGTCTATAGCCACTTTGTCGTCACAGCTGATGTATATATGGCAGCGTGCGCCATCCTGCTGAAATACTCATTGTCAACAAACAACTTTCGTTGCATGACACTGCCGTTGTCATTTTCTCTCTCGAACGCTGGCTTCACGATCTACTCGAGAACGTTGGTGATGTACGTAGTACTGCGAGTTCAGTCGGGTACCATTTGGCACATATTGAAGTTTTGTGAGACCCCTGGCAGTCATCCTACCCCAAACCATCACCGACGGACTTGACTTCATCTGTGGAGCAGGCGGAACGTAGCCTACTCTTCCTATGCCGGATAGAGTCAGTGCTGTCATTAAGCAGAAAGGAGATACTGTACGCTAATAGCCTACGTCTGCGTATGTCCTATATAAGTTAGGTACCGTAACAACAGTGTCTGTCACGCTTGTATACGAGGCTAGGCGTATACACATTTTATTTACTGTGTAAATTTGACGAACGCGGTTTTCCGCAAAAAACTGGTCGTCTTTACATTTTCTTAAAAATAATGGCGAAAACGGACCGGATCATAAAAAATTTGTACCAGTATCTTTCATTTGACTGATGTACACGCTGACAAAATATTATAAAGAAATGTGAAGCCGTTACTGAGATAGCGCATTTTGAAAACGGTGAACGAACTTTTGTGTCACCCTATATGTTCGCAGCTCTGTTGAATTATATATTATTCTGTCTATTTTGGTGCACACATTTACCATCTAGCTCTTATTTATGAAAACGACCCGGCCAACAACAGTTTCTAATCGTGTGTATAAGTCACGATTTCTTTGTCTTCTATATCATGATGTGCTTCTAATGTTCCGCGGAGACATGAAGACAAATGTTCTTGAGTTCTTGTTACAGTTAGCCCGCCGATCCTCACGACCCCCAGCAGGTGCCTGGTGCATGGTTAAAGCTTTATAACCACAGTAGCCAGGGCCGGATTAAGGCATGTTCAACATGTTCGGTCGAACAGGGTGCCACGCACTTTATATAGGGGACTACCACACTTTAGGGGCCCCACACATGCGAGAACAACAATCAAAGAAAATTGGTATGTTCTGAAGAAAGTTCGACCAAACGACTAAAAAGATCCCCAAAACATTTTCCTAACAGTGCCCCCCACATTTCTTAATTTGGTCATGGCAGTCGCTCTGAAACCACGCAGGTTCATCATTAGCGACCAATTTCCAGGCTACTATCAAGGGCGTAACTTTCCTCCAGAAAGTGGTGGTGACCATTTGTCTGCTCACTAATTTTTCCTTCCCCTCTCTCTATCCTCGTCTTCCGCTATGATGAGCTTCCCTCCCCAAAATTGAATTGAGTATACCTTGTCCACCACTTTCGGTCACTCGCAAAGTCGCACTTGAACAGTAGGCTACAAGCCGCTACAGTCATGTTAAAACTTTTCTGTTATGAATTTGATAATAATTATGAACTTTTACAGAAACTCGGTTTCCAAATGTCAAATCCAGACTACAACAAAATGAATTGCACGTTGTCCACTTATAAAACCAAACTTAAAGAAAGGTCAAGGGCCGTAGAGTCTGAATCTGTTTGGAAGTTAGTGTGGGACAGGCAAACTTACCCCCCAGGGGCCCCCACCCTCGAGGTGGAGGCGATTATGCTTCGGTTAAGAAGTCGTCTATAAGGCCTATGTAGGGTATACTGAGGTCGATTACTATATAGGACCTGAGTATATAGGTTAGTGACAACAATTTCCCCCCTTCGGTCGGGATATCAGGATTGCTTGAGCCTGTCTCAGACCATTATTAAGGAGAAGGGTTCCGCGGCGGGCTTGCAACCGACCCGGGTAAAAAAAAAACTGCGCAGCATCAGACACTGGTTATGAGCAAAGTGCTGTACGGATCTGATACGCGACCCATGAGGGTAAGAAACAGGAAAAGACTGGAGGCAGCACACCATAGATTCTATGTGTATCATGGCTGGACAAGATAACAAACAAAATCATACGAGAGACGACGGGACAAGAGGATATGGAAAATATCATTAGAATATCATTAGAAAAGGAATATTGAGGTTTATGGGGCATATTGTTCACATGGACGAGGACCGAAGAGCCAAACTGGTGATGTTATGGATTACTGGAAGAAGAAGGATGAGAGGAAGACCACGAACGAACTGTCAGAACACCAGCAAAGGTGATTTAAGATGTGTGGGGATGTCATGAGAGGAGGCTGAAGAACTAGCGATGAACAGGGATTAGTGGAGGAAGTGCGTTGTCCGATATGCAGACGTGCACGGGAAGGACTATAAGTAACTAAGTAAGCACTGCTGCGTGTAGGTTCAGACTGCAAGAAACAACAACAGTAATAGGCTAATACCAGTAGTGCTAAAGATGTGACAATTACCAATCGCCAATATCCAAAGGAATCGAAGCTAAGGTCAATGATAAACTGGAAAATTCAGTCAAATAGTGCACAGTAGCCTATATTGTTATACAGACCTATCATGTAGGCCTAGGCCTATTCACTTTGAAACGATGTTTCTTTCTATTCTCCATCCTCCATATCTCTCTATCTATTTCCTCCTCTGCCTCTTGATTTTGAGAATGAATAGCTTTCAGCGGAAGACAGCCAACAGCTTTCATGCTAAAAATATTATTTGCAAGACCAAAAAGTGGTGGTGAATTTCGCCACCACTTTTAAAAGTGGTGGTGACTGGACACCACCGTCACAATAGAAAGTTACGCATATGGCTACTATAATTATTATTTCAGACCCGCAATTGCATAATAATATTAGATGGGTCTACGCATACCGAGAGAGATCCATTGCAATACGGTTTAAGTAAAATGTGTTAACAAACTCTAGGGATTACAGGCCAGACCCAGAAGCATAGGCGCCTGCACGTAGGGGCAAGAGGGAGCACTTGCCGCCCCTCCCCCTGGAAAATTGACACCTATTTTATTTTGGTTTGCAGCAAATTTCTTCACACTAAACTTGTGACTAAAGTACCAACGATGATAATGTTACACACAGCGTGAAACTGATGAGAAATTTACATTAAGACACCTCTATGAAAAATACCCATGTTATTCATTTCCTGCTTTGCGTTTTTCAAGTTCTCGCTGAAAGGTTTTAGCCATGACCATTGTGCTTTGACCCTTCTCCTGCAGAAATATCTGCGGTCATCAATGTCCAGAAGTTAGCAAATTGCTCAAAAACCAAAGCCATGTTAACTTCGACAAACATTTTTCAGAACCGTTTTTGCCACACGGGTTACGGCTATTCAAAACGTGTTATAAGCTATCTTTTGGAGAGTAGGCTATATAAATACACGGAATACGTAAACCTAGTGCAGCTACGTCCTTATAGCGAATATATATATATATATATATATATATATATATATATATATATATATATATATACTTACAGGTTATATATTATAACAAAGAAAGCAGCTCATATCTTCCGAAATAAATCAAAAATCATTGGATAAGGTATCAGGCGCCGTATAAATTTATAGATTACATCGGATGTCTGCTTGGTGCAAGACACGGTTTGAAAAAGGAGGGAAAGTGCATTTCTAATGACTGTGGCCGTTTTAAAGGAATTTTTAGAACTGCACAAACTCCTTCTTTGTCTTTCCATCCTTTATGATAAATTACTTCCAATCGGAGGACAATTACCTTTTTCACTAATTTTAACTGCACAGAAGTACTTCTATAACTGCACAGAATCATTTAGAACTGCACATTTTGTGTGCAACTGCACGCTAAAAAAGCCATGCTAATGACCCCTATTTAGTAACTTCTATGGCGTTCTTGCCTGATTCACAGGTAAGGGTGGCAGTCGATGCCGCACCTAAAATAATCATGCAAGTCATAATAAGGTCAAATATTCAGAAGATAAGACACTGCGAGACAGAAAGGCAGGCGATGTGGAGAATGCTAATATTATAATTTTGTTGTTTTTATTATGTTACCATTATTACTATCGTTGTCATAATTTTTTTAGATTAATTATCCCGACGTATACAAGATGACTCAGGGTCTACACTATGACTGATATAAAATATATTATTAGTATTGTTATGTCAACGGTTCTTATTATTACTATAGGCCTACTACTATTATTATTATCATCATTTTTACGATTACCACTATTATACTATGAGTTAAGCTCTAATTAAGTGATGAATGAAATCATGCATGAATAGGATAAGCTATTAGCTTTTCCCGGCTCCTGTTGCGCTGTACATAGTGTTTCACGGTTGTACCATTCGAGATTTGCGTGTAATAAACAAATTTATTCATTGATCAAGCAATTTGAAACGTGCACATTTGCTTAAGCACGGTGATCGCTAAGCTAAACGTGAACGAATTGAACGATCGACTGATATAGAATAATATGCTTGGAAAAAGCAACAAAATACCAGCCAACAACACGAAACGTCATTCAGCAAAAACTGTTCTACGGTAAATATTATGATCAGAAGAATTAAGCTGATCTCGTTGAATAGTGATTTATGAGATGTGGACGGAAATTCGTTGGATGGACAGGCAGACGCTGCGGTCACCCACAGTGGGGATAGTGGGGAGCAACACCAGAGGGATTTTAATATACTCCAGCTGTCAACGATTTTCTGGCATATACAGTGACTAATTTTGGCTATATAATATTGATAAAGACTCCTTTCGTTGCACATATTATGAATGTGCGCTATTAAATAAATATATATATATATATATATATATATATATATATATATATATGTACCGGTATAGGCTACCTATAAAATATTAATGCTTATCAAATTTCATTCCTCTTTCTATCCAGTTATGTATATAACCGTAGTGCATGCAAGTCGAACATCCAGGCTATAGGCCTATTCCTTGCTCTCGCTTTTCACATTGAGTAAATTTATATTATAACGTATATATTCATTAAGCTCAAATAATTATCACATCATTCAGGATTACTTTCCTTAAATTAAATTAATATTTTGGCCTGTACGTTGTAATCATAGGTTCATATTATACAACTTGAACCACAAAGTAAATTTGTATATGTTGGCCCTACTTGTTAGAACCGCCTTCCTCACAAGCTACGTTCTGAGCTTCTTGGCCTTTCTCTTCCTCTGTTTCTTAAACGCCTGAAGACTATAGGCTACTATTTGTTAGCGGGAGCACTAGCTTGGGTCGGGAGCGCCACTGAATCTGTGAGCGGCGCTATATAAATGTTTCAATTACAATTACAATTACAAAGTGTTACGCAATCTAGTAAAAAAAAGATGACAACGTTTAACCCTTTACCAAACGAGAGCAAGAATCTCCCATACTATTTACTACACTTTGGTCGATAAAAGGTCAATACCGTAACAATTAAAACAAACACAGTAGAGCATAGTTGAAAAAACACGTTTTTATTCTCTCCAAAAAAGTCATGGACATTCATATATTATATCCTACCAAACCGCTACTTTATTCGCGAATGCTGCACATAATATTTAAGTCTATGCAAAACATATTTAGGCCGTACGCTACTAACCATCTCAACCATACATACGTGGGTCCATAGTCAATTAGTCATGCTAACAAGTTATGTCATTGTTCGTCCACGTCGATTTGTAGTATCGTGGAAATAAACGAATAATGCACACATTCATATTTTCTCACTCGGCACTTGATCATTAAAAAACAAATCTGCGGCACAGAGTTAGACACAAACGCGCGTGGAACAGTATTCACGGCGGTTTTCTCTGGTCATATCTTAGCTCATATAGGCCTATGCCTATATATATATATACGTGAATATACAGGCTTAGCCTATATATAAAGCATATATATAATCATTCATATAATATATATAGATGAACGAATCGCGATGGGCGGGCTTCTTGATATACGGTCGTTCTGGGACTATATATACACGTGGTCTCGTCTCGTAAGCCGTCTGCAGCAGAGATTAATACGTCTGCGACCCGAGTGGATGCTATAGGGTCTCATGAGAAGTCAATGAGTAGCCACGACGGTTGGAACATCGAACGGAGGGCATGCATTGAGTGAAGCATATTGAGTAAACATGCACCTGAGACTTCTTGATGGATGGCCGAACGTTCGTTATACCACCAATCAGTTACTGCTGCTTGACGATTCTCGTAAAAACGCAGCTTCTGACGGCCCAACTTTGACCTTTTAGTTTGATAGTTTTCGTAGTCATCGTGCGGTGATATATTTGGCACATTTTCTCAATAACAACAGCAATTTTCATGACGTGGTTGGTGCATAAATCCGACGATGTTTGCTGCCTCGTCTCCCATCGAATCGCACATTATGACAAGCAGAGTTGTCTTTTACGATGCATCATCAATCACGGGTCGTTGCGTACAAGTACCACGTGACACAGCGATACAGAAGCACGCGTATACAGACCGAAGAATAGACATGCGCACATAGAACTTATGTGGACTGCCAGAGGCGTAGCGACCGCCCTCCGTACCCTCCGACCGAAGGGGGCCCCGCAAGGAAGGGGCCCCTAAATGTGTCAAATATGTAATTTATGAGTGATATTTATTTACCCTATTACACAATCCATATTGGTTTTACTGACAATGTCGTGAAGTAAATGCGGAATAGCCTACATGCATACTGCAGGCCTACAAGAGCATACATGAGTCATGCATATCGTAGAAAGTAGGCCTAAATAGGCTACTGTTTCCAGTTTTTTCATTGTAAGGGGCCCCGCCGCCCCGACCATAATAATTATGTTCGGAGGGGGTCACGTTCTTTGTTGCTATGGCCCTGTGGACTGCAGTTTAAAAAAATGATACACACAATTAGAGAAAGACAAAGAAGATGGATCGGGCACACACTCAGAGGAGACTCGATGCTACGAACAGTCATAGAGGGGAAAATGGAGGGAAAAAGAACGAGAGGCAGACCAAGACAAAGACTGTTAGACTGGATGATGAAAGATGGCTATCAGAAGCTGAAAATGAAAGCGCAGAACAGAGAAGAATGGAGACGTCAAACATTCGAACCTGCCTAAGGGCAGAGAATGGAAAAGAAAGGACTGCACATAAACTGCGCTTGCAGCACATTTTTACCAACGTCACATTCATGCTAAGATGTCCCTGATAAATTGTTCACAAGCGAATATTCCAATCCCGGTATAAGCATACTTGTGCTCCCTAAATCATTGGCAGTCTTTCCGTCTTTCTGCATGTCTTCGTCTTTTCCGGCTGTTTTTGCCTGTCCGCTTGTGCAGTGTGTATAAGACCTGCAGCCTATATTGAGTCTATTAAAATGCTGTGTTCTGCTTTATTTTTTTGTCTCTCTACATGTCTTTGTGGTATGCGTTCGTCTGCTTTATAGCCTCTTGGTCATAGAAATTATTTATTTTGTATATATATATATATATATGTATATTTATATCCACCTGCATTGATATCTTTATAGGACCAATTGCTGTCTCTTTCTTTCTCTCCGTGTCTTCCTATTTAATTTTTAAGCCCATTACATTAGGCTGAATGTCAATTTAAGTAAAAGTGTAATCCCAACAAATCATCTATAAGCCTATAGCATCATTTTTGTAATTTCTGTCACTTGATGCCCTCATCCTATTCAAGACAAATCCAACAGTCAAGGCTATAAAGACATTCTATGGTAATATAATTTTTTATTATTGTATATGATAAACTGCTTTTTGTACCTGATAACAGTGTGTCTATCAGTTTTTGTTACCATTAAACGAATATAATAATAACCATCTATACTATCATGACGAATAATTGAGTGCGTTGTCATTTGGATGCACCGTAGGCTATATGCTGTGCGTATACTGTGTGTGTGTGTTTGTGCGTGTGTGTTTGTGTGTGTGTGTTTGTGTGCGTATATTGTGTGTGTTTGTATATATATATATATTATATATATATACATTATACATGTATTTATGTTGCAATCTTCTTCCTTAAGAATCCCGCAAAGTCTGAACTCCCTCACCAATACCCGCCGCTCAACTCCATCGCTTGCCTCCGGTTCTTCTGCTAATATCACCCCATGCACAGACTCTCCACTATACAAACTAGTCATAATTTATTATTTCTCTTTAAGAACCATCCTATCCTGTCCTCCGTCTTCCAATCTTTCATGTTCTCAACAAAGACTATAGATTGTATTGCATTATGTATGGCCATTTATAGAAGACAAGAGTCTTTCAGAAGCGTTCCCAGTGCGATTGACATCGTGAGAAAATGGAGGATTTGTAGTGAGAAAAAGATAAGACCATGCATACCGGAGAAGATGACGAAGGTGACTGCATGGGATTAGCTGCTGCTCAGGGCTCCCTCCTCGCTCTGGACTCGTATGCTTCCACTTGATGTATCAGGACAACCCTTCTGACACGCCGTAGCCCACAAATACGCCATGATATGCATGTAGCTGTAGAGTATACAGCCCTTTAAAATGTGGGAATAAAATCAAATCGAACTGGCCAGTCGCATTCTGAGGCTACTTATAATAAGGAAATACAAAAAAATATGTAGGTTAGCATGTTGATGATGCATGCTCTGAAGCAGGGTGACAACAGACAAATACCCAGCAAATAGTCACATAAACAGCAATTAATCATCAGTCACGGCTGCTGCTGCGCTAAATCTCTTTTCTAGTCCGAGGAATCAAAGCAGACGAATTAAACGTTCGAGTGGAAAACTCAGTTACCCTATAACAGAGGTTGATCGAAGAGGGGGGTGGTTGCATCGGAGGGGGGTGGTTGCATCGGAGGGGGGTGGTTGCATCGGAGGGGGTGGTTGCATCGGAGGGGGGTGGTTGCATCGGGGGAGGTTGCATCAGATGGGTGGTTGCATGAGAGGGGGTGGCTGCATCGGAGGGGGGGTGGTTGCATCGGAGGGGCGATTGCATCGAAGGGGGGGGGGTGGATGCATCGGAGGGGTGGTTGGACCGGAATTTCCCTGAGGATATATCTACGTGTCGGTCGATGCTTGCATGGATCATTGGATAAGTGCATGGACGGTGGATCGATCGCCGAACAAGAAAGACTTTTGAGGGAATGTGGTGTATATAATTATATATACATACATTAAAATATAATATAATATATATATTATGTGCGTCTGAGTATGCATGATATGTGTGTTTTATTTGTGTAAATATGTGAAAAGATGCATATAAAATATTACGAGTATGTATATGCGCATGTAAATAGTACATTATGTAAAAATAATTATCGGGAATAGCAATAATAGGCCAACAATAATAATAACAACGATAACAATGATAATATTATTATTATCATTGTTATTAATAATAGCAATAGTAATAATGATAATCAGTGGTGTAGCCAGGAATTTATGATGGGGTGGGGGTTATGGCCTGGCCGGATGCCATTTCTGACACCAACCCCAACGGTATTTCAGTAAATAAAAAAGAAATAATGTAGCAAAGGGGATAAAGTAAGAAAAACAATTGTTAGGCTACTACAAGCAATTGTTTTTTTTATAATAATAATAATGATAATGGTAAAAATAATAATAATAATAATAATAATAATAATAATAGTCCCTAAGTCCCTGGGGGAATGAAGTACCTCAGGGCAAAAAAGAATAATGGTATCGAAAAATTTCTACAGACCTATTGCACACCACTTGCGGCTACATGTGCGCCTTCACAAAAATCAATACACAGTGAACCGAATAAACGACAGAAGCCGTTCAGCGCACGAAAACACCCACCCACAGACACACACACACACACACACACACCCACACACACACACACACACACACACACACACACACACACAAACACACAAACACACAAACACATACACACACAATCACACACACATACCACACAAACAAACAAGCAGACTCACGTAATTGTGACGTAAACATGCCAAGCATGCAGCCACCTGCGACGCTTATGATGCTGTCGACTGTTTTTTGTAAGTCTATGAATCTGGTCGTGTGATAAAACTAATCTTTTTCAATATAGGCCTACATGATTCAAGGTGAATAGCTGATAAATTCGCTTTCTTTCAATAGTCTTATTCAGGCTTGTGCTTCTAAAAAATGTTCTTACAACGCATGCACTGCTTCTGTCCAGTGGCGGCGCTAGGGGGGGGCTGGAGGGGGCTAAGCCCCCCCTATATGCGGCTCAGCCCCCCCAAAGCAAAACGCGGAAAATGTCTATAACGGCTAATTTCGTAATAAGAAAACTAGACAATGATCAATGGCATCGAAATCTATTTGAGAATGAAGTTAGCGACTTCATTTCTTGGCCTCAGTCTACGAAAACGGGTGACAAGTTTGCACCCTTACCTTTTGACCATACCTAGGGACAGGATTGTCGAAATTGTCGAAGAAACAACATGGCTCTTACACACCTCGTTTCAGATTGAAACCGTTCTATAAGTATTAGACGTATAGAAATACATGTATATCGAAATTGCCTAGTCCTTCAAAAAGTGGTGCAAAGCTGTATTTTCTCTTGATTTTTCGCATCTTTCACAAAATTAATCATCGTCACAAAAGAATGTATAGGGTTTTCTCCCTCCTGCAATCAACTATATAATCATAGCGTAGATGCTTACGCCAGTGGCGTCGTCAGAGGGCTAGAGGTTACAGCCTATAAATGCGGCTCAGCCCCCCAAAGTAAACAGCAGAAAATATCCATTACGGCTTATTTCGTAATAAGAAAGCTAGACAATGGTCAAGGGCATCGAAATCAACTATATATACAATATTATATATATATATATATATATATTAAGTTGTATAGGTCATTTAATTCGTTGCATAGTAAATGCTACAAATTTAGTAAACCAGCTTTGTTACATTTAGTAGCTGCCCTCTGTAAACCGTTTCTTCCTTATGGAATGGAAGCTGTCAGACCTACATGTACCAAAAGTGAGCTGAACTCTTTAGAGTTCACTTACAGCTCTGCAGAATGTAAAATTTTTAAAGTCTCCCATAGTAGTGTTGCATCTGTACTGCACATCATGCATGAAAATAATATTACAGACTGCTGGTTATCCAGAAGATTGCGTTTTATCCAGAAATGCCTTTGACACAACAAAGTAGTCGTCACATTTGCGTCATGTTTCTCTTACACACCTCAAATGTGTGCGCTCTTGTTATTTTCGGTATAATAATTACAATATTCTTGTTGTGTATACCACCACTGTCCGGGAATGTAGGCCTACGTTTGATATAATAATGGTCAACTAAAAAGTAAAACATTTGTGTTCAGATAATTATATATACATATATATATTTATATATTTATATATATATATACATAAAATAATTGTGTGCATATATCTAAGCATGCATATTTTTTTATTAAGGAAACTTAAACTGTTTTCTGTCATTAGTAATATGCAGGCAGATAATTACAATAGTGTCCTTTGAATGCTGTTGGACACCTTTATTGTGATTTATTTTTATTTGTGATTATTTTAATTGAATGTCCAGGGTAACGGGCTCTGTTGACATAGACCCCGGTCAAATAGGATCCATCAATTATTGTGATTACTTTTTTATTGTAAAATTTCTGAGTATTAATACTGTGTTGGACACCTTTATTGTGATAATTTGGAAATCGAGTCCGTGTCCATGGTCGCCTTTTTAAACGATAATACTGAATTGCACACCATTTTATTGTAAAATTTCTGAATATTAGTGCTGTGCTGGACACCTTAATTTATTGTGATAACTTGGAACTCGAGTCCGTGTCCATGGTCGCCTTTTTATACGATAATA
This sequence comes from Lumbricus terrestris, assembly GCA_949752735.1. Classification (NCBI taxonomy): domain Eukaryota; kingdom Metazoa; phylum Annelida; class Clitellata; order Crassiclitellata; family Lumbricidae; genus Lumbricus; species Lumbricus terrestris. The sequence goes on from OX457041.1 coordinate 40,574,002, forward strand.
CTGAATTGCACACCATTTTATTGTAAAATTTGTGAATATTAATCCTGTGTTGGACACCTTTTATTGTGACATCTTGGATCTCGAGTCTGTGTCCATGGTTGACTTTTTATACGATAATACTGAATTGCACACCATTGTATTGCGGAATTTCTGAATATTAATTCGCTGTTGGACACCTTTATTGTGATTTATTTTTATTTGTGATTATTTTAATTGAATGTCCAGGGTAACGGCCTCTGTTGTCATAGACCCTGGTCAAATCGGATCCATCCATTATTGTGATTACTTTTTATGGTAAAATTTCTGAGTATTTATACTGTGTTGGACACCTTTATTGTGAGAACTTGGAACTCGTGTCCGTGTCCTTGGCCGGCTTTTTATACGATAATATTGAATTGCACACCATTTTATTATAAAATTTTTGAATATTAATGCTGTGTTGGACACCTTTTATTGTGACACCTTGAATCTCGAGTCTGTGTCCATGGTTGATTTTTTAAACGATAATACTCAATTGCACACCATTGTATTGTGGAATTTCTGAATATTAATTCGGTGTTGGACACCTCTTATTGTGATAACTTGGAACTTAGGTCAACGTGGTTTTTGAGTGCTTGTATTTCGGAATGTCAAAGACAATAGGGTCTTTACATTACCTCACTGTCTGCACAACATAGCTACTCTTGCTATTGTGTGCACACGCACTGTATATACTGTATCGCCTTTGCTCAGCTCGGTCACCAACTCGGTTCAGATGACTGAAATTTCGGGGTATGGTACAGCGTGGGCACGGCATAGGCTTTACGCGGACACGTTTGAGGACCTCCCATTCTCTTTTGCTACCTTAGTTGGACACCTTTGTTTATGATAATTCGGAACTTAATCTAGGATTGCGGTCGGATACACAAAAAATCAAAAACCTCAACAATTATTGCTGACTTCGTTTAAATAACCCACTCAATCTGCAACTACATCTTGCAATGTGGAGCGCGTTTGTGCCAGTGCACAATTTTTTGTAAGACCCTTGGTCGGTATGTGCTTCGTTCATGCATTCGGCACTCGCAGCTTCGCGCGATTGCAATATGACCGCCCTGGGAAGAAAATGTTCTAGTTGCGTCTCTGGGAGGGAGGAAGGTTTGGGGCTTCAGCCCCCCCAAACCTGAAATCCTGGCGCCGCCACTGCTTCTGTCTGTTTTCTATTGTTTTGGTTAAACACTTGTCCTGGAATGCTCTGTAGGGCTTTTTAAACCTGCCGTTGTTCACAAAATATGCAGCTGTACATGAATTTGGGCAGATGTAAAACAAACTTGTGCAGTGATAGCCATGAAAAAGGTCACTTATCAGATTGAACTTGGGTTTTTTTTTACTGCGTTTAGTCATATTCTCCAAACACTTAATTGTCAACTGCATGGTCATTGGTCAACTCTATGATCATGACGTGCAGGCGTTCGTCTATGCACTCTATGGTCCTCCCTCTGCGTAGAATGCTCATGATGCTCATGATGCTCGCATTGATGCTCATGATGCTCGCATTGATGCTCATGATTCTCATGATGCTCGCATTGATGCTCATGATGCTCATGATGCTCGCATTGATGTTCATGATGCTCATGATGCTCGCATTGATGCTCATGATGCTCATGATGCTCGCATTGATGTTCATGATGCTCATGATGTTCGCATTGATGCTCATGATGCTCATGATGCTCGCATTAATGTTCATGATGCTCATGATGTTCGCATTGATGTTCATGATGCTCGCATTGATGCTCATGATGCTCATGATGCTCACATTTGATGCTCATGATGCTCATGATGCTCGCATTGATGTTCATGATGCTCATGATGCTCGCATAGATGCTCATGATGCTCATGATGTTCGCATTGATGTTCATGATGCTCGCATTGATGCTCATGATGCTCATGATGCTCGCATTGAAGCTCATGATGCTCATGATGCTCGCATTGATGCACTCTCTCGAGGATTACATCTCTTCCAACCAGCTGTCACTGAATTCCAGCAAGATGCAGCTCACAAGGTTTGGCACTCACCAACATTCATTCATTCATTCATTATTAGCATTTATATAGCGCCCCTTCAAGAAACTACTCAGAGGCGCTCCCAGCCCAGCCACGGCAAAAGAAAAAAGATTTAAGGGACTTAAGGAATAAGGATTGACTGGTCAGGTGGAGGAGATGGAGGTTAGGGGGAGGTCATTCCAGATTGACGGCCCCACAACCGAGAAGGCTCGACACTGTCTGGTAGCCAAGCGAGCCCGTGGAACAAGCAGTTGTCCCTTCGCAGCAGAGCGAAGGGCCCGACGCGCTTCAATGTCAGAGACTGGGCGACAAAGAATGCGCAGGTAGGATGGAGCGCAACCAAGGATACAACGTGAGACCAGGGCATGCAGCAATTCGATAATGGATGCGTTGGGCTATTGGCAACCAATGCAGCACATCACGCATGTAGGTATAGAAACAGAGGAAAATTTAGGGATTCGTCCAATGAGCCGGGCAGCAGAGCGCAGAACCCGATCTAACCGACCCAGAACCCCAAGGGGGAGGCCAACAAGGATTGAGCAACAATGGTCAATTCGACTAGTTACGAAGGCATGAACAAGAACTACCAGCGCATCATGAGAGAGAGAGCGTACAATCACTCGAAGTTGACGAAGCTGGTAGTAACAGCTTCGAGCAACAAGATTGACATGCTGGCTGAGACTGAGTTCACAGTCAAGGGTAACACCCAGGTCACGAACCGTGGAAGAGAAACTAATGTCAGGAAAGATTTGGGCTAGCAGAGGCAAATCGATCTTCTCAAGTTGCCGATGGCCACCCAGCCAAATGAATTGAGTCTTACTGGGATTTAGGAGAAGCCGATTTGACGCCATCCAAGAGGAAAGGACGTCAACAGTCAGACACATTAGGCGCACAGTGCTAACTGAATCCAATGGGTTAGAATGTATGTAGGCTTGAGTGTCATCAGCAAAGATTTGGTGGAGGAGACCCCGGGACTCAAGTAGAGGACAAAGATCAGCCGTGTAGAGAAGGTATAATAAGGGGCCAAGTACAGAGCCCTGAGGAACACCAAAAGGAGCAGGAACCCAGGGGGACCTAGAGGATCCAACAACCACACAGTTTGAGCGGTCAGAGAGGAAGGAACGCAACCATTCTAGAGGCTGTCCAACCAGCCCAAAGGATGTAGAAAGACGTTCCAGGAGGATGGAGTGGTCCACAGAATCAAATGCAGAAGAAACATCAAAAAGAGCCAAGAGCGTAACCTGACCATGGTCCATAGCGGAGTACAGGTCAGAAAGAAGTCGGAGCAAAAGGGTCTCTGTGGAGTGGTTCCTCCGGAAACCAGACTGCTGAGAAGGGATCAGTTCATTAACATCTAAATATGCAATCAATTGGTTAGCAACAATGCGCTCTAGAAGTTTAGAGAGAAAAGTTACATTTGCAATTGGACGATAGTTAACAGGATCGCTAACATCTAAACCATCTCGCTTCAATACAGGCAGAAGAATTGATCGTTTCTGTGAAGCAGGTAAACATGCCTCACTGATGGATCGGTTGCATAGGATCGTGAGGAAAGGCAGGAAATCGTCAATCAGTTCCTGCACAAGGAATGTAGGTGCAGGATCAAGCTCACACGTCTTAGGAGCCGAGGCAAGAATTAAGCGTCGCAGCTCGACGCTTGATATTTCGTATAGAACCGGAAGTCGGCATTCCGTTGTGGAGAACGCAGGTGGAGAGGAATCGGCAGTAGCATTCCGAACTGATGCGATCTTTTCCGAGAATCGTTCTAGGAATGCATCCGCGGTGAACAGCGATGGCGACTCGAACTTTCGACTGGTCTTTTGACGGCCAAGGAGGCCATCAAAAGTAGTCCAGAGCTTTTTCGGATCCTTTGACTGACGAGCGATGATGGCTTCCCAGTAGACTCGCTCTCTTTCACGGTAGGATGAATGCATCCTCCGTACGAAGTGGACCCATGAGGCCTGGTCAGCCGGCGATCGTGTTCTTCTGAAGACCCTCTCTAAGCGCCGCGCCTGACGCCGAAGTAGCCGACATTCGGAGTTGAACCATGGAGCTGACGGACAGTGGCGTGTCCGAACAGTGCGCAGAGGAAGGAAAGCGTCAATAAGGTCGGACATTGCAGTCTCATAGGAACTAAACAGTTCGGATGTAGAGAGGAGAGAAGTCGATTCAAGATCCGCGAAGAGGGGATGAGCCAGAAGTGCTGAACGAAACGCCGAGCGGTCGAGACTTTTCCAGTGTCGGAATTGTCGAGCAGCGAGAAGAAGAGGCTCGAAGATGAACGGAATTGTAGCAACGACGAGACCATGATCGGAGAGAGTAGGAGGGAAGACGGTCACGTCAGGCACCCGGCAATCATCCCTGGTAACGATGATGTCGAGCCAACCACCAAACCGGTGGGTGGGCACAGCAACATGCTGCATGAGGCCGAATTGATCCAAGACGGCAGCGAATTTCACTGATTCGGATAGTGAAGGATCCTCCAAGTGTATAGGTTTAAGTCGCCAGTGACCACTAGCTACTTATAAGTAGCTAGTTACTTATACCCTTGACTTTCTCCTTCTTGCTGAGAGATTCCCATGGGCGGAGACCCAATCGTTGACCATCACGACTAAAAAAAGGAGAAAAAAGGTCTTCAACATTTTTGGCGGCGAAATTAGAAACATTTCGTCGAGATTTCGCCGTACGACTAAAAAATAGATCGTCAGAAATTTTGGCCGGTAAAAGATTGAAATTTTTCGGCGACACTCAGAGCCGTTCGTCCGTCAAAAAATCTCGTGTCTTTCCGTCCCCCCAAGTCTCCGCCCAGGTGTCCGCTCATGGAGATTCCCGTCTTTCACCCCACCCCTATATACCAATGTCCGCCACCTTATAATAGCCTCGAGCTTGATAGCACGCTCACCTTAATTTTCTGTCCTCCTCTGTCTCTGCACTTTCCTATTGATTTACGTACTGAGCCAATTAAATATTGCTTCGGGTCGGCAGGTAGGCTTTTTGCTTCATGCTTCTTGCTTCTAGCTCTTTGCTTTTTGCTTCTTGCCTCTTGCTTCTAGCTTCTTGCTTCTTGCTTCTTGCTTCTAGCTTCTTGCTTGTTCTTCTTTCTCCGATTAATTCCACAGCCTCGTCTGATATCTATACTGATCTGTCAGCTTCTTGTTCGTTCTTCTGGCTATTATTGTCGTCTGATGTTTTGATTCCTCTTGTATTTTTAGCCACATATATTTTTAAATATGCATATATATATTACACATAGGCCTATTATATTTAGGCATATATAATGCGTATATATAACAACGTAACCAACAGAATATCACAGAAGCTCTGTGGCCAAAAAAACAAAAACATTATCAGAATATGAAACATATAGAGTCTATTAATATAGATCTGGCTGATCAAGAGGGCGTAGGCTATATAGGCTACTGCACCATAGGCTGTGAATGCGAAGTGTCGTTTCAGGTCTTTTACAAATGCATATATATATATAATGATCAACAAGTATAATCAGAGAAGCCATGTGGTGAAAAAACTTATGAAGGATTATTGAATATATTTGGATATATATATTTTAAAAGTCAGGGATATACCTACACATTAGCTTGTTCGACTTCTTGCGTGTGCCATTATAAAACCAGCATATAGGTGTATAGCTACAGTTCGTTTAAGTGATAAAGACTATGCCTTATAAAATCGTCTTTTATTGGATCCAAAGATTGGCCAGCTGTATAATAGTTAATTAGTCTGTTGTATACGATCTGAGCGCAGGTCGATTGATCAATCAATCAATCAATCAATCAATCAATCAATCAATCAATCAATCAATCAATTAATCAATCAATCAACCAAGCAATCAATGAAACAAAAAATTTATATACAATGTAGCGTCCCTTAAAGATCGCTACTCAGAGGCGCTCCCAACCCAGATCTGGTCAAGAAGAAAATAAGACAATAGAAAGAGCCAGCAGTAGCATCTCATTTGCGCTAATTCATGAAGACAAGACTTATAAACTCGGTTCAGATCGCCCCTCCTGTCCTATATATTATATATATACATATATTATATGTATATATATAACTATATAATTATATATAGTGCCATTCAACATGAAAATGGATCTGCAATATTTCTCTTATAGCCTATATATAATTATATATATATATATATATATATATATATATATATAATTATATATCCATGACATCTTCAATTCTTCATTTTCACGCCTTCCGTTTCAGACTTCGTTGCAATCAGCTGAGTCGGAAGTCTGTTAATTCGCTTCACCGCCGCTGGAGGCGCTAATCAACGATGGCTGAGGCTGCTGTGACATCCGACAATAACAAATAGTCGCAGTGGCGTAGCCAGGAATTTATGATGGTGGGGGTTTGTTTTTTTGCCTGGCCGGATGCCCTTTCTGACACCAACCCAACAGTATTACAGTATATAAATAAAAACGGGAATAATGTAACAAAGGGAATAAAGTAAGAAAAACAATTATTACTCCAAGCAGTTGTTTTTATTTTTTTAATTTAAGTGGATAAATAACCTTTTAAAAGACTTTTTCCTAGGCCAATGGGGGGTTTTAACCCCCGAGCCCCCTTGTCTACGCCACTGTATAGTCGTCCTCTTGGAAGAGAAAATAGAAAGTAGGCTATATATAACGACCCTTCACATTCAAAACCTAATATAAAACGCCCTCTTCGAACTATGGCCATATATATATATATATATTATATATATATATAAAATCATATATAATATATATAAAATTATATACAATATATAATTATATATATATAAAATTATATATAATATATATAGAACTATACATATGGCCATATGTATATTATATTTATATAGAAATAGCCTATATATAATTATGTGAAGTTTTGTTGAGAGAAATAGGCCTTCTGCATGTCCATTTTCACGTTGAGTGACACTGCTAACGTTTATAATTATTCACAGACACATTTTAATACAATTGTGTTGTCCATCCACAGTGTCTGTGTGGGGCTAAGGTGTGGGGTGTTGTTGATGGTCTTTTCTGGTGATTAATGCAGAGCTGCGATATATCCGACGCTTTCTAATGCATCTGCATGCATGCTATTACAAAACAGTCGCCCGCAATTTAATGTCGATCCAATTTCTCGCTATCGACGCAATTTAACGTCACGGAAACAGCATTAAGGATATTTGTCTCAGCAGCAGCAACAGTGGCCGAATAGTAGTGTCAGCAGTTAAGGCAGTATCAGTAGCAGTAGCAATAGAAGTAGCAGTAGCAGTTAGTAGTAGCAGCAGTAGTAGTAGTAGTGCGTAGTAGCAGTGGCGGTAGCAGTAGCAGGAGAAAAAAACTTATTATATAGATAGTGTGGAAGATAGGAAAGCAACAGCTATAATAATAATAATAATAATAATAATAATAATAATAATAATAATAATAATAATAATAATAATAATAATAATAATAATTATAATAATAATAATAATAATACCATCAGCTCTCCACAACGCACTACTTTGTGCCCCTTGCCTTCGAGACCATGGGTCCGATTAATAGTGAAGGCCATGTCTTTCTATCTGACCTAGGACAAAACCTCAGCATGGTTACGGGGGACCCACGAGAGACCTCTTTCCTCTACCAACGTATTTCTTTAACGATACAACGTTTTAACGCGATCGCATTCCGAGGCACTTTCGATGATCAAGACAACGAAGAGTAGGGTCATTCTGGACTAGTTTTTAACCAATAGTTAGTAATGAAGTCCCTGAGGGATCCTAAATACTTCGGGGCAAAAAAAATAATAATAATAATAATTGAATAATCAATTTTATATAAAAGCAAGTTAGCCTACTAAATATATCAACACTGTGGTAAAAATTCTGATAGTAATTATTGTTACCCCGTTGAGTTATCATCATGGTTATAATACATTGGGCCCATCAGAGCTATATATATATATATATATATATATATATATATATATATATATATATATATATATATATATATATATATATATATATATATATATAATTGTGATTATTTGCAAACGCACATTCCGCATACTAGGCTATCAGCTATTCTATAGTCTACACGAATAACCTTGTCTTCTATTCCTCAACACTAAATATATAGATATATAATATATATATATATGAATATATTATGTAGTATGATGAATGGTATATAGTTAATGAATAGGATGATGCATTGAAAAAAAATTGTGCTATGACCATTTGTAGGCTAATAGGCGACCCTTCGGTTCTTTTGGGTCTACCCATTACCACTGAATGTTCAACGACGACCTTTTTTGATTGAGCTGGTTTTCTTGGTGAACAATGAAGGATGTTCATTCATTCATTCAATCATTCATTCATTCAATATTTTTAATTAGTGCGAAGTTTTTTTTAGCATCACGTCCATTGTATGACGTCACTATATTTACTGCCTCCGGACGCCATTATCGTTTTTCAGGCGGACAACTTCTTTGATTAGAATGTCGTCTTAATAATAACTTTTGTCGTCGGAATCCTAATCGTTTTGCCTTTGCCAAAGGTCTATTGCGCTGGTCGCCCTCGTTCGGTTTTGCTCGTCGCTTACTTACTTACCTACGGCCGTTTTGTGTTTCTTGCAATATCGGCATTTATTTTGACAAAGGAAACGTTGGGAAATTCATCTGACACGCCTAACACTCCCTTCAATCATGTCGAAGAAACGAACATCTAATGAATTCAACAACGACGAACAAGGTAACCATAACCATAACCATAACCATAATCAATGATTATTATATAAACCAAAAGCAAAACAGTTTAGCATGTGTAATATTTAGAAAACTAATGTTGGGTGCAATATAGGCTAACTGTATACGGTCGGGTCTTTATTAAGTTACCCTTTTCAAACTGTTCATGCGTATGTCGCATAGTTTTTTTTTTAGTAACACTAGGCTTATGCAATGTTTCACTATTGTGTGCTTTGCTGTTATTGCGTTTTTGTATCAATAAAGATCACTTAAGATCTACTTTTGTTATTTTTTCTTCTAGCACTGTTCGAAAACCAAGACAATGTCAAACGTGCAAATGTCGACTTAAATAGCGACACAACGGTAAGATACAGTTTAATGGGACCAACTGTAATCGTGAATTTTGATCTAGACTTTGAGAATTTCCTCAACAGTCAGGTGTAACTAAGGGCTGATTGCTGGCATGCTTTCTCAGAAGCCAAATATATCCACTGAATGCCATGAATAGCATTGAAATTCGAAATCAAGGCAACAATTTGCAGCAGACATTTCGTAATATCTTTCTACATGCGTCATAAACTTTTGATCGGTTTGGAGTTTTCCGGTGGAAACTGCCATGGTCTAAAATGTAGATAATTGGAAAATATCCCAATAACTGCTAGCCTATCTATAGAAAGTTGTAGGAGTTATTTATGCGACTCAATAACATGAAATGCTAAGCTATAACAAAGACAGGTTAGATCTTGCGTAGGCTATAGGCCTACTATCCGGGACTAAATTCTATCCAAAATCGTCTATGAAATAAGAAATATATTATGCTAAGTTCTGTTCTGCTTTCACTTCGTTCACGTGTTTCTAACTCAGTACAACTTCCTGATTATCGGTTTAGCGTATACATGCAATGCTTGAACGCGTGCTCTGTATAGGCTAATATGCTCATGCACTGCTGCTCTGTCTGACAATCTGCTTTATTATTATTAAGCATGGTTATAACTTAATATTATGCTGAAGGGTTCTTTGGAAATGTTTTAACTCGTGATCATAATCGTAAAATGGTTACGTGTAGTTGCAAGATCTACCGATGGAGCTACTTGAATGTATCCTCGTCAAAGTCGTAGCTACGGAAGTGATCGGTTTGAAGCTGGTCAAAAGTGTATGGAAAGAAAGGGCTGATCAGCGGATAGGTCGGCTGGGAACTGTCTGTCCGCAATGGAGCCACATCCTGTCGACCAACTCCTTCCGAACTAAGCTTAACAGAATTCTAGATGGCACTGGTTAGTTCATGAAATAATGAATGCCATATTTTGTTTAGTTTGAAATTTGACAGCCTATTCACGAGCGCTGCATCTGTACCGGCGCTACTCATTAGGACTAGGTGCATATATGGTAGGCTATACGAATCTTTCATGGAACGATGTAGCCTAGGTCTGAAAATTGGAAAATTAAAAATAAGTTTATTATTGAATTTTATGCTAAATGAAAATGATATTTCAGGTTATAATTTAATCATTTTCTAGAGGTGGTTAATAATTATTGTGTTAATTCTACAGAAACGGTCTAACTGAGAATTAGGTTATGTTTTGCAACAGCCTCGAAAAGCCCTAGATTATGCTTATATGTGTGCGCCACGGCTTTTTCGATAGGCAAAATCACATTCGTCGGCTTCAAATTTTAGTGGCTAGGCAAAGACTATATCCAAGATATTAAATTATTGTTAGCAATGCAAAAATTAAATTGAGATTTAAAATCAAAACTGAGTGTGTCAATGTATCATGAATAAACACAACGTCAATGCGTACGCACTTTGGCGTTTGAAATAGCCTGCATACCATGGTCAATATCCTGACTGCAGTCTCTACACAGTGGCGTAGCCAGGAATTTATAATGGGTGGGGTTTTGAGGGTTTTATGGCCTGGCCAGATGCCGTTCCTGACACCAACTCACAGTATTACGGTGATTGAAAAGGGAATAAAGTAACAATGGGAATTAAGTAAGAAAAACAATTGTTACTACAAACAATTGGTTTTTTTCTTTTTTAAGTGGACAAATAACCTTTTTAAAAACTTTTTCTAGGCCATTTGGGGGGTTTAACTCCCCGAGACCCCTTGTCCACGCCTCTGTCTCTATTTTATACATGTTGGCGAAATGGGTAAATTGTAAATGCATGAATGCACGTATGTTGATAATTATATTATTTCACGTTTTATGAATATTTGTTCTAATGCCAGTCGTGTCTTTTGCGCAATAAAATAGTAGGGTACTTTTTACAGCCCAGGAGAGGACTCGTTTGGAAGTCTTGCACACCTTTCCCGCCATGCACCCAGAGATCTGTGCTGTGACTACAATGAATGATGAAATATTCGCGCTGTACAAGTCACGTGATCCACGTAATGAAAGCCATGCTGTTCATATGTACGAACGGAACAATATGACTCGAGTTAAGGCTGTCATCCGGCTACCAGGAGATGATCCAGTGTCCATTGCAGCTTGCAACGTGTCCAACTGCGTCTATGTCGGCCTGGAGAACAAATGCGGTTGCTGCCTTACAGTATTGCGCATTTCGAAAGTTGCAGAACATCAGTTTAGGATAACGTCAGCAGTGGAGGATCATAGACACCATATTTATGCGATGTCCGTCACCGCCAATGGTAGCCTAATAATGATTTCAGAGAAGAACCAATGGGAACCTCAGATCGTAAGCATGTACGATGCCACTGATTTCTTGCAACAAGAAATACGACTGTCGCAAGTTATTGATACTCGCCGATATAAAGGCGTATTTCAGAGGGCAAATGGTAACTTCATATTGGCTTATGACAGCAAGCAGACTGGTCGAATGACGCTTTCGGAGATCGATACGAGTGGCAGCGTTGTGCGCCAATATCAGTCACCACACACCGGGCAAATTTTTCTCAGTTTTGCAGATATGTCTGGCAGAATTGTGTTGGCTGATCCTTTCGGAAGAATCGAGGTGTTGGATTCCGAGTTCAATCTCCAGGATACTTATAGCCTACAGCAGGATCCAGGAGAGCACTTATTCCTCCTTGGCTTGCACTACGACAGCGAGAGGAACGAGATTCTGCGGATTCATTGTGACTGGAATGCTGGAAAAAACGCTCTAACTAGCGTCCGTTTCACAGATTAATGATGAGCCGTTGAAAAGGAGGTTGACGATCGATGGGGACAATTTTTGTTAAATAATTTCGATTTTCCTTGGAATGGAAGTGCCACTTTTATTTGCGCTGCTGTTATAAATAGTTGAACTGTGTTAAAGAAAATATGCAGATGTCTATACATCCAGAATTTGTTTACATAAAATCGTTCTTCACTTGTATTTTTGTTATAGTTCAACTGAACTAAGTTTATTAAATAGCCGAACTGTGTTAAAGACCAATGCGGTATTAGTCCATACATTCAGAATTTGTTTGCGTAAATCGTGTTACCATTAAAAAATCGTTCTTCCTTCAATTGTTCTAATTAGTTTACTAGTTGGACTATATTACATGCATGGCTGAACTTTATTACATGACTGGACTGTATTACATGGCTGAACTGTTTTAAATGGCTGAACTGTATTACATGACTGAACTGTACTACATGGCTGAACTGTATTACATGACTGAACTGTATTACATGACTGAACTGTATTACATGGCTGAACTGTATTAAATAGCTGAACTGTGTTAAATACAATTGCGGTCGCATATAGGCCTAGGCTATACATTCAGATTTTTTACATAAATCGGGCTACTTCAAAGAAATAGTTGTACATCGGTTCGTTAGATAAAAATTATGTTCTTTCCTATGTTATAGTAACACGAAGGCAAAACAGACTGATGTGCTTCGCCCTCAATCGAGGGCAATGTCTACTTCGGCTGAATGAATTCAAGCGCTGTATTTAATCAAGCTTTTTGGACTGAAGATCAATGCAAGGCCGGCTGAATCAATTCTGGAACCTTAGCAGGGCATTCGCGGACGCTAAACGTTCCTAGAGTTTTATGAAAACATCGTCCAAAGAAAATTGATATAATGTTTAGAAGTACTAGTATAAAACCTAAGACCCAGTTTTATATAGCCTATACGATTATGACTATGCAGTTGTTGATTTGAAGGTTTTAAACTGATTGCAATTATCTGTAGGCCTAATATTATCTATTTAAAAATACATAAATCATAAATTTTAACATAGAATTACCAAACCCTGTAAAAATCACCAGGCCTTTGGGCATTTTTCTCTGCCCCCTCGGCGAGCCTGGTCTAACTTCTAAGGAGATTGGGCAAAGCGAATACCTTTGTCACGCTCCTCCATCGCTATAGTAAATTATATGCACCACCTCTTTCCGAAATAGCGCCGTCCATAGAAAGTGCAAAATCACTTTCGCACGACACCGAGCAAGTAAAATATTAGATGGAAATGCGACGCCATTGAGCCTTATGCTGTGACCCCACTAGACACTCACTGTAGGATTAGCTGCTCCCGGCCGTCTGTCTGCGCTAAGTTGTCCCACTCATCCTTCGTGTCCCCTAGGCCTACAATCCTACATACTCTGCGCAACTGGGTCAGAACGATCCAAAGCTCATCGCGGATCCTATAGGTAGACCTGTAGTTGTCTGAAAGCAAGTCGATTTAAGACGGGTTGAATGACCTTATGAAGAAATAAGTTAATAATATACAACCGGATTTAGAAGGATCTTCAATGGGGGCAGAAACGATTTCCAGATAATTCCTAAAAGGAAGATAGACGTTGAACATTATTATGCCACGCTCTGATGCATAATAATTATATAGGCCAGATCAATGTGACTATTGTCACAGAATTGAGTAGGCCTACAGTCAGTTCTTAATAATAATATTCTTTGAAACAATCCGGTTGACAAACCGCAACCGGTTACAGACAATACAGTGTACAGTTATGCAATTGAAACAATTCACAAGAACGCAAATGACAGAAGACATTAATCTTAACTATTGGACAGCCTGCGCTAATAGCAGCCTACAAAGCACGTCCGCTCTATGGAGCGCGATCTCAGTTCCTCTCGCTCTCCATACCAGTGTGTTATCCAACGCACTACCGGCGCCCCCTCCGGATATACTATAGTGCCTTAATATAGCATGCCAGTTCATTGTTGGTATGTAAGTGTGCATGTATTTTACTGCACCGCCTTTAAACGCAGCCGACTTCATGATATTGTTCGTTCCACCACAGTCGCGCGAATGAAATGTAGGCCTATTCTTCACCAGGATGGTGGGGTTTGCGAATGAGGGTCAGATGAGTCGTCTGTCCGCTATTATTGTAAAGCTCATGTATACGGGTTTTTGCCAACTAGTACTTCTACTTTGACATATTGGGTTCTAAGGAAGTTGAATCTCTCTTTGTTTCTATCCTCAGTGATCCCGGGCATCTTATACAGTATCCTATCCCGCCAGAATGATTAACTGGTCACTCCCTTAGCCTAAGACTCGCTCACATAATCTAGAGATACCGCGCTTTGATTCATTGGTTGGAAAGAGATTTATCACCAGAATGCTGCATAGATGATTTATTTGACGTTAATATTTTAGTTATTTTGTTCAACGTGTAATTTAATTTTCACCTTTTAATACCAATTATTGCTACAACGTATTATAGTGATCATGTCTTGCGTCCCATTTTGCGTTCGCAAGTGGAATAAGAGAGAAAACCTAGTCCTAATTGCTTACATATATCCTACTTTACAATTTTAATTAGAGCGAAGTGTTTCGACTTCATGTCCATTGTGTGACGTCACCATACACTACTTTCGGACGCCATTATCTATTTCAGACGGACAACTTCTTTGATTAAAATGTCTTAATAACTTTTGTCAAAATCGTTCGGTGTCTTTCAAATCACTTGCGCTGGTTATCCTCGTTCGATTTGGTCGTCATTTGGCTACGATCGTTTTGTGTTTCTTGAAATATTGGCGTTTATTTGGACAAAGGAAACGTTGGGCAATTCTTCTGACACGTCTAACACTCCCTTCAAATATGTCGAAGAAACGAACATCTGATGAATTCAACAACGATGAACTAAGTAAGTCAATACAAGGAAATGCGCTTTATGACTGTTGCTTGCAGTCTTCTCTGACTGATTAAGTTTTTATGATGCACACAATTGAAATAAGTTTGGTATGAACTTCTTTGCCAACACATCGCAGTTTTATTTTGTTAGTAGCGTTATAGTTATAAGATAGGCTACACATGAGCACACATTATGATGACCAGCTGCTTGCGTGGTTCTCTGCTTGAAAAAGTGCGTGTAGGCTAAATCTAAGATTATGATATTATATCTGCTATTTCTTCACATAGCCTACGTATGCTCACTGTTGTTCCGTGCATTATAGTTCCGTCCATTATAGGCTAACTATAAGGCTGGGTCTTTATCAAGTTGCATTTTTCAAGCTGCTGCATTGCTTTTACTAACGCAATCGGCAAAGTCTCACCATTGTGTGCGTTGCTGTTATTACTATCGGGATTTTGAATCAATAAAAATCACTTAGGATTTAGGCTACTTTGTTATTCTGCTTCTAGCACTCATGTTCAAAAATGAAGACAATGCTAACCGTGCAAATGTCGGCTCAAATAGCGACACAACGGTAAGATAGCCTAAATCAACTGTAATCTCAAATTACGATCCAAACTTTGCGAATTTCTTCCACAATATGGTTATTGGCATTCTTTTCTGAAGAAAAACATTTATTAGTAGGCCTACTCAACGCTATCAATAGCAATTAATTTCGAAAAGTAACCTAACAATTTGCGTCTAAATGAGTTGCATCATTCGATTGTCGGTTTGGAGCATTCCGGTAAAAATTGGTTTAAATGAGACAATTGGAAAATATCTCAATAACTGATAGTTTCCAGAAAGTTGTAAGAAAACAAGAAAATTTTATGAGTTTAAAATAATACAGAGAAAGTTGACTTTGTAAACAAAGTTTACACAGATAGGCTCGCTCTTGCTTAATAAGGCTTACTCTCCTCCCTTGTAAAGTCGTGAGTAAATTCTAGCGAGAAATTTCCAGAAACTTCTGTGAAATAAAACGTATTGCCTAGACTAAGTTCTGGACTGCTTTTACTTCGTCCACGTGTTCCCAACTCAGCTTAACCTTCTGATTATATACGTTTCTGCATTGAATGCTTGAAAGTGCGCTCAATAAGATTATGCATCAGGCCTAGCCTACTGCTCTGCGTACGATTCTTCTTTAACATTATTACCATTGGTTAATACTACGCTGAAGGGTTCTTGGGAAATGTTTTAACTCGTGATCATAATCTCAAAATGTTTACGTACAGTTGCAAGATCTACCAATGGAGCTACTTGAATGTATCCTCGTCAAAGTCGTAGCTACGGAAGTGATCGGTTTGAAGCTGGTCAAAAGTGTGTGGAAAGAAAAGGCTGATCTGGTGATAGGTCGACTGGGAACTGTCTGTTCGCAATGGAGCAGCGTCCTATCGACCAACTCCTTCCGAACTAAGCTTAACAGAATTCTAGATGGCACTGGTTAGTTCATGAAACTAAGAATGGGATTTTTTGTTTAGTTTGAAATTTGACAAACCGCAGAATGATTACAACATCATTCATAGTATATATAAACAGATGATAAAAGATTATCACAGGAGTCGAATTTGACAGTCGGCAGCCATCAGCCATGCATCACACCTTACTGTTCATTTGGAGAACGTCATCTTCTGAATGAAAGGCTTAGTCGACCTAAGTGAGGGCCGCTTCGTGCCAGAGTGCTAGGTTACCATTACCCTAAAGCTAAGCCCTCCTAAAAAAGTTTCATATAAACTTTATTCGTGCTTAAGATATTAAAAGATCTGAACATGAAATTAAGGTTAAGGCCATGAATGAGATCATGGGTCTCACTTCACTTTGCTCTTGCGTTGCGCCCTAGCTATTCTTTTAAATATAGACTTACGATTATTTTGGTCGTGTGACCAACCCACACTGCCTCGTTGCCTACTCTCTTCCAACTGACGATGTAGTCTATACCTGAACTGGTTGTAAAAACTGTTTGATTTCTGCTCTGACGGGATTTTTAATTCCGCCTCTCAAACATTCTCTGACATTCAACCTCGGACATATTCAACTTCTGGCACAAAACTATCGCCTATCTATATGGAAAACAGGCAGAATTAGTCTAGACAACTGTTTATAGGCCCAAGCCCTAATTCATACTAACAAGCGTCTGGAGATGTATGCACCCACAGCGTGGCTGAGAATTATTGTTTATGTTATAGGTGCATATGGCCTACTGCCTACAAACCTTTCAGGGGTCATTTCAAGTCTTAAAAATTAATGAGATATCTGAGAAAAAAAAGTTTAATTACTGTATTTTATGGTGAAACTAAAAAATGAGATAACAATTTGATGATTTGTTCCCAATGTATAAAATAAGTAGGTCTATTGTTTCAATTCAACATAAATAATTTAGCCGAAAATTAAGTCAAGTTGTGCAATAGCCTAGTTTACGTGCGCGTCGCGTCTCCATGGATATAGGCAGAATCACGTGCATCCGCTTAGATTTTAGTGGATCGAAGACAGTGGCGTAGGCAAGGGGGTTTCGGGGTCAATCCCCCCCCCCCCATTGGTTCAGAAAAAGTTTTTTAAAAGGTTATTTATCATCCACGTAAATAAGAAAAATAATTTTTTGTAGTAACAATTGTTTTTCTTACTTTATTCCCTTTGTTACTTTATTCGCTTGTTATTTACTGTAATAGGCCTACTGTTGGGTTGGTGTCAGGAAGGGCATCCAGATAGGCCATAAAAACCCCAAGACCCCTCCCATAATAAATTCCTGGCTACGCCACTGATCGAAAATATCAAATTGTCAACAATACCAAAAGTGAATTGAAATTGAAAAACATAACTGAATGTGTTCATGAATTAAACATGACATCAGTGAATAATGTGATTGCGTAATATGCGCTCAGGTTCAATACATACGCCCATCTGCAAGGCAGTTCAAGTCTACGGATGCCAAAGTGCCTAGGGTCTACGAGACCTTAAACAGACTAGGCCTACGCATATAGCCTACTCAGTGTAATCCTGTAGGGCATATAACATTTTTCCTT
Organism: Lumbricus terrestris; assembly: GCA_949752735.1. Classification (NCBI taxonomy): domain Eukaryota; kingdom Metazoa; phylum Annelida; class Clitellata; order Crassiclitellata; family Lumbricidae; genus Lumbricus; species Lumbricus terrestris. Next base: position 40,591,877 of record OX457041.1, read on the forward strand.
CAGGCGCGTCTCGTCCGATAAGGCGCATTTAGGACTAAACTCATCTTAAGTTTAAGCTTAAAATTGCGCATGCTCCTTGACATTTCGAGTATCACGTATAGCAAAGTCCATTTCATGTCTAATGCGTAAATTGTAAATGCATGAATGCATGTATGTGGAAAATAATATGCTTCACGTTTTAAGAATATTCGTTCAAATACTTGTCGCTTCTTTAGCGCAATATAAAAATAGAACATTTCGTGTTTTCAGTCCCGCAGAGGATTCGCTTGGAAGTCTTATACGAACTTCAGACCATGGAATCAGACATTTGTTCAAATTCGTATATCTTTAGCGCAATAAATAAAGTAGAGTGTTGTTTTCAGCTGAGAAGACGATTCGTTTGGAATTCTTGCAAGAGTTTCAACCGTTGCAATCAGAAATCCGTGCTGTGACTACAATGAATGATGAAATATTCCTGCTGTACAAGACACGTGATAAAGACAGTGGAATCTATATTTTCGATCGCAACAATATGACTGTGGTGAAGGATGTCATCCCGCTACCAGGAAGATATCCGGTGTCCATTGTAACTTGCAAAGCTTCCAACTGCGTCTGTGTTGGCCTACTAAAGCAAATCGCTCTCTGTCTTTCAGTTTTGCGCATTTCGAAAGATGCAGAACATCAGTTTAGCATATCACCATGGGTGGGTGATCATGGATTGTCTATCTATGCGATGTCCGTCACCGCCAATGGTAATCTAATGATAATTTCAGAGAAGCATCAATGGGAGCCTCATGTATTAGGCATATACGATGCGAATGGTTTCTTGCAACAGGAAATACAGATATCCCAAGATATTGATGCGTCCAGATATCAAAATGTAATTCAGACGGCAAACGGCAACTTCATATTGGCTTATTTCGACGAGTACAAGATTAAAATGAAACTAGCGGAAATTGATTCGAGTGGGAGTATCGTACGCCAATATCAGTCATTGCATAATTTTGGTGAGATGTGTGTCAGTCTTGCGGATAGTTGTGGCAGAATTGTGATTGCTAAGACTCGCGGGAGAATGGAGCTGCTAGATTCCGAATTTAATCTTCAGGGTATTTATGATCTGCAGCAGGATCAAGACAATACCATTTGGGTCAATATATACGATTTGCACTACGATAGGAAGAGAAACGAGATTCTGCGCGTTCATTATAAGTCGGAGACTCGGACTGATTTAACTATCTTCCGTTTCACAGAAGAATGAACTATACCAAGGAAAATGATGTTGACGACTGGGACAATTTTTTATTAAATAATTTCGATTTCTCTTGGCTTCGACGTGCCATTTGGCCACTATTATCTACGCTGTAATTATAAATAGCTGAACTGTGTGGAAACTTAGGCCTATGCATTTGCTCAGAATTTCTTTACATAAATTAGGGTACCTGTAAAAACTCGTTCTTCCTTTCACCGTTTTTATACAGCCGATCTGTGTTAAAGACATATGCCGTATACATCTAGAATTTAATTGTTTACATAAATTGGATTATAACCTTTAAAACATCGTTCTTCATTGATTTGTGCTTTTTATATTAATAAAAATTCTGTTCTTTCCTCTATTGACATGCATGTATCGGGGCAAAACAGAATGATGAGCTTCGCCCGTGCATAATCGTCGACAAAAGTAGGCCAGGCCTACTCCTGTTGAATTGGTTCTCCGCCGCATTTAATGATGCTCGAAGTCGAAGCGGGACCGATGAGAAAAGTTGTGGGCCCCAGCCATGGCAGTCGCGGAGATCCTAATTAAGCCATCTTACAGTTTTGTGAGGAAAAATTTTCCGAAACAAATGGAAAATAATAAAAATGAGAATCGTACCTACGGCAGGCCTATTGCATGCATAAATATACAATTAGGACTTTATTCAAAGGATACGAAGTTCAAAATGATTAAAAATGTCAGTTATATTATCTGTGTGAAAAGGCAAAAACATAAACTTTGATATAATTATTATATAGATATAATCCTGGTTCCTAAAAGTCGCCGGGTCTTTGGGCATTTGACCCTGTTCCTCTCTCGTCGTGCATGAATCGATGAGGATAGGGCAAAGGGTGAATACATCGGTCACGCTCCCTCATCACTCTGCACCGCCTCATCCAGAAAGGCACCCGATCATAGATTAATGCCAATCACGTTCACTTCTCACGACACTATATGTATGTATGTATGTATGTATGTATGTATGTATGTATGTATGTATGTATGTATGTATGTATGTATGTATGTATCTATGTATGTATGTATGTATGTATGTATGTATGTATGTATGTATGCATGTATGTATGTATGTATGTATGTATGTATGTATGTATGTATGTATGTATGCATGTATGCATGTATGTATGTATGTATATATGTATGTATGTATGCATGTATGTATATATGTATGTATGTATGTATGCATGTATGTACGTATGTATGTATGTATGTATGTATGTGTATGTATGTATGTATGAATGTATGTATGTGTGTATTTATGTATGTGTGTATGTATTTTTGTCCAGAATTCACGCCGATAGTTTAGCAGCTATTGTTCTGAAACTTTGCACCTAGATAGAGGGTCATCTGCAGGGCCACCCAGTGTAGGGGTTGGCGAATCTCTCCCACCATGGGGCCAGGGTGGAGACGAAAACCCAAACTTTCGTTATATCCATTCCGTCCACAGCTATTCACCTGAAACGTTGCAGCTAGACAGAGTGCTACCGGGGTCGCTTAACCCCACCCAACACACACCTCGCCCCGCAGGGACCGGATGGTTCAAGGCTCTACTGGGGAACGAAAAAATTCCGGTAAAACGCAGCTATTGGTCTGAAACTTTGCACCAAGGCAGAAGGCCATCAGAACCACTCAGTGGAGGGGGTTCATTAATAATTCATTCATTCATTCATTCTGAGAATTTATATAGCGCCTCTTGAATAATAACTACTCAGAGACGCTCTCTGCACTAACTAGCCGAAATGTTGTTAAGAGTCATAGCGAGCGAAAAATGACAACAAGTTGCAAAACAAAACACAGTAAGCTGAAAGAGTCACCGGTGGCGAACCCTCACAAACACGTAGAGTTAACCATAAGATTCCCGTAGACAGCTGGTAGATGGCGTGGTTGATCAGAGTCACTGATAGATGGCAGATTACGCCCGTCCGGCCTATCGCCGAGGTTCAAGCAAGGAATCCCCAAGGATGCGTGTATAGGAGAAGGCATTCGTCGCTTGCCGGTTGGTAGTTGGAACAAAGATATTAGAGTCGTAGACTATAAGGTCTTTGGTTGGAAATAGTTACATGTACATTACTTCGCTTGGCAGTCTTGCACAACTTTCCCGCCATGCACGCAGAGGTCTGTGCGGTGACTACAATCAATGATGAAATATTTATGCTCTACAAGTCACGTGATCCACGGAATAAAAACCATGCTGTTCATGGTTACGATCGGAACAATATGGCTGGAGTTAAATCTGTCATCACGCTACCAGGAGATGATCCGGTGTCCATTGCAGCTTGCAAGTTGCAACGTGTCCAACTGCGTGTATGTCGGCCTGGAGCACAAATACCTTGCAGTGTTACGCATTTCGAAAGATGCAGAACATCAGTTTAGCATATCGTCAGCTGTGATCAGAGATTCCATATTTTTGCGATGTCCATCTCCGCCAGTGGTAGCCTGATAATGATTTCAGAGAAGAACCAATGGGAACCTCAGATCGTAAGCATGTATGATGCCGCTGGTTCCTTGCAACAAGAAATACGACTGTCACAAGTTATTGATACTCGCCGATATAAAGGCGTATTTCAGAGATCAAATGGTAACTTCATATTGGCTTATGACAGCAAGCGAGGACGTCTGTATACCCTACGGGGCTCGATCTCGGTTCCTCTCGCTCTCCATACCAGTGTGTTATCCAACGCACTACCGGCGCTCCCTCCGGATTATAGGCCCCTATAGTCCTATACTATACAGTAGGGCCTACATTATACATTACATAGTACATTATATTATTCCATTCAACGTGTGACTTAATTTTCACCTTTTATTACCAATTATTGCTACAATGTATTGTAATGATGTCTTGCGTCCCATTGTGCGTTCGCAAGTGGAATAAGAGAGAAAAACCCAGTCAAACTTGCTTAGGTCTACATACAGGTCTATCCTACTGTACAATTTTAATTAGAGCGAAGTGTTTGGACTTCACTCCATTGTGTGACGTCACAATTCACTGCTTCCGGACGCCATTATCTATTTCAAACGGATAACTACCCTAATATAATGTTATCTCAATAACTTTTGTCGATATCGTTTTGTTTTGCCCTCGTTCGGTTTTGCTCGTCATTCACCCAGGCTACCTGCAAAGTTGAAGATTATTTGGACAAAAGGAGACGTTGCTTCTGTCACGTCTGACACATTCCTATTGTGAGATGTCGAAGAAGCGAACATCTACTGAATCCAATGACGATGAGCAAAGTAAGTTAATACAATGAAATGCGCATTATAACTGTTTTTTGTTGTTTTGCTTTGTATGCGTAATTGTTATAGCGCCTCTTCCAGTCCTCAACCGCTACTCAGAGGCGCTCCCGACTACAGCGCGGACACTGCATCGGAGTTTCACGCCGAAGCGCTGAGCAATTGCGAGTGAAGGACTTGCCCAAGGTCCTATATACGCGGCGACTTGAGGTGGATTCGAACGTCGAACCTTCCGGCTTCGAGGCAACGCCGCCACACTAGTGACACTACACCACCGCGCCCCTCAGCTGTTACTTGCAGTCTTCTCTGACTGATTCAGTTTTTATGATGCACACACTTGAAATAAGGTTGGCCTAAACTTCTTAGCCAACACTTCGCACAGTTTTAATTTGTTAGTAGCGTTATAGTTATAAGATAGGCTACACATCACATGAGCACACATTATGATGACCAGCTGCTCAGGGTCGGATTAAGGCATGTTCGACATGTTCGGCCGAACAGGGGCCCCCACACTTTAGGGGGCCCCCACACATGAAATAGGAATTTTTCATCATTGCTATAATTATAATAGTAAACTGAGTTTAAAATATATGAAAAAATTGTCAAATTATTCAAAAACTAGTGACTTTAGCATTATGCAACTTTTGCACATGTGGGGGCCCTTATTGCAGTTTTCATTGCCAGGCAGATTGATTTCAAAATCAGTCAGAAATGCTAGTAAGAAAATATTTTTATCTTATTTAAAAATTGCGGGGGCCCTTATTGCAGTTTTCATTGCCAGGCAGATTGATCTTAAAATCAGTCAGAAAAGCTATAGTAAGAGTTATAGTTTTTAGCTTATTTAAAAATTGTGGGTGCCCTTATTGCAGTTTTCATTGCCAGGCAGATTGATCTCAAAATCAGTCAGAAATACTAGTAGGAGTTATACGTTTTTTGCTTGTTTAAACACTTATAGGCCTAATATAAATCCCCTGATCGGAACTCCAGTGCTATGCTACGCATTATGAGATGGCGTGATAATAACATTGAGTAGGTCTGCAGCTCTACATGCAGTATTCGCACTCTATTTTTACGAATTCAATCAATCTAATAAATTTATATAGAGACCCTTGAGATTTTTACTCGGAGGCACTCCCAACGCAGGCGCTGTCAAAAAGAAAAGTTGAGAAGACGAAAGAAAGAGTCGGCAGAGTCACGGGAAGCGAGAGAGCCACGGGGAGGCTATTCCAGATAACTGTGCCCACTACCGAGAATGCTCGTCGTTGCATGGTCACAATACTCGAAAAAAGGGCAGGGAATTCTCCACGAGCAGATGAGCGCAGTGAGCGGCTGTCCAGAGAGACATACACCGGGGTGAAAGCTCACATAAGCAGGATGGAGCTTGAGCTAGGGTCTACTACTGGCATAACCGCGAAAATATAGGCCCTATTTCAGTTTGTAAACAGTGTGGGGCCATGCACAGCAGGGCAAATTAGACCAAATGCCCTGGTAAAACCATTTGCCCTGCCGCAGGTCTACCAGAAATTTTCATAGTCAAGAATTTGGGGGGGGGGGGCATTAAATCGCTTCTACACTGTTTGCTTGTAGGAGTGCTGTGGTGCGCTGGTCAGGAGAATGACTGACCATGAATCACTTTAACCTAAAATTCTTAAACCGTAAAAGATATATAGGTCACTATTGGAAGACCTGCTGATAATCAGTGTTAAAAATAATATAAGTATAATGAATTAATAATAGACGAATGTTGATTCGTTGAATATAGCCTAACACGTTTTGTGAGTCATTTTTTCGTGCTTCTGTAAGGTTTGGGCCCCCACAGTTTTACCGAACAGGGCCCCCACATTTGTTAATCCGGCCCTGCAGCTGCTTGCGTGGTTCTCTGCTTGAAAAAGTGCGTGTTGGCTAAATCTAAGATTGTGATATTATATCTGCTATTTTTACATACGTAGGCCTATGTTCACTGTTATTCCGCGCATTATAGTTCCGTCCATTATAGGCTAACTATATATAAGGTTGGGTCTTTATCAAGTTGCATTTTTCAAGCTGCTGCATTGCTTTTACTAACACAATCGGCATGGTCTCACTATTGTGTGCGTTGCTGTTATTACTTTCGGGATTTTGAATCAATAAAAATCACTTAAGATTTACGTTGTTATTCTGCTTGTAGCACTCATGTTCAGAAAAGAAGACAATGCCAAACGTGCTAATGTCAACTCAAATCGCGACACAACGGTAAGAAATAGCATTATAGCCTGCCCTAAATTAACTGTAGTCTCAAATTACGATCTAAACTTTGCGAATTTCTTCAACAATGTGGCTATTGGCATTCTTTTCTGAAGAAAAACATTTATTAGTAAGCCTACTCAGCGCTATCAATAGCAATTAATTTCGAAAAGTAACAATTTGCGTCTAAATGATCGAGTTAGGCCTACATCATTTTGTTGTCGGTTTGGAGCATTCCTGTAAAAACTGGTTTAAATGAGACAATTGGAAAATATCTCAATTACTGTTATAGTCTTTAGAAAGCTGTAAGAAGGAAATTTTATGTGGTTAAAATAATACAGAGAAAGTTTACAAAGGAAAGCAAAATTTACAAAGATAGGTTCGCTCTTGCTTAAGGCTTACTCTCCTCCCTTTTAAGTTCGTGAGTAAATTCTAGTGAGAAATTCCCAGAATCATATGTGAAATAAACCGCATAGCCTAGCTAAGTTTTGGACTGCTTTCAAGTTTAACTTCGTCCACGTGTTCCTAACTCAGCTTAACCTTCTGATATAAATTATACGTTTATTGCACTGAATGCTTGAAAGTGCGCTCCGCAAGATTATGCATTAGGCCTAGCCTACTGCTCTGCGTACGATTCTTCTTTAACATTATTACCATTGGTTAATACTATGCCGAAGAGTTCTTGGGAAATGTGTTAACTCGTGATCATAATTATCGTAAAATGTTTGCGTGTAGTTGCAAGATCTACCGATGGAGCTACTTGAATGTATCCTCGTTAAAGTCGTAGCTACGGAAGTGATGGATTTGAGGCTGGTCAAAAGTGTGTGGAAAGAAAAGGCTGATCAGGAGATAGGTCGGCTGGGAACTGTCTGTTCGCAATGGAGTCACATCCTGTCGACCAACTTCTTCCGAACTAGACTTCACAGAATTCTAGATGGCACTGGTTAGTTCATGAAACTAAGAATTGTATACATCTTTTGTTTAACTTCAATGTAGCAAATCACAGAATGTTTACAAATCATAGTATGAACGGATGATAACAAGTTACTACAAGAGTAGAATCTGACTGTCGGCAGCCATCATGCCATGCAATGCGTCCATCAGGCCCTACTGTTCATTTGGTCAACGTCACCTTCCGAATTGAAAGCTGAGTTGACGCTATAGGAGTAGGTACATGTAGCTTAAAGCGGTCTCGCGTTCGTCCTTCACGCCACAGTGTTACCATTACCATAAACCCTACCAAAGAAGTTTTATTGGCATTGTTAAATAAACTTTATTCATGATTACGATATTAGACGCGCGGTGGTTTAATGGTGGGTTCGCTGCATTGGAGACGTGTTGTGGTGGTTCCTGCCAAGTTCGAATCCACCTCAAGCCGCCGCGCGCGGACCTTGGGCAAATCCTTTGCTCGCAATTGCTCATGCGCTTCGGCGTGAAACTCCGATGCAGCGTCCGCGCTGTAATCGGGAGCGCCTCTGACTAGTGAGCGTGTAGGGACGCTATGGTTTACGGGTACCTGCCCCGTTTGGACTGCCCGAAGGCTCTGTCCTAGGTCCCCTATTATATATAATATACAGTTATACACTGCAGACCTTGGACCACTTTTACTGGCAAATGCAATCCTGAGTCAATCCTACGCTGATGACCTCCAGGCATATGTTCACTGTCCAGCACCTGCCGCTACTTATGCGGTTCGAGAAATTTGTAGGGCTATGGAAACCCTGGAAGCCTGGATGTCTTCTAACCGTTTGCGACTGAACCCTACCAAGACGCAATATATCTGGTTTGGGACGCGTCAACAACTTGCAAAAATCGACATGAAAGCCTTAGCATTAGAGTTTCCTCTGATTACTTTCTGTTGTTCCACCGTGATAGTTCAGCGTCGATCCACCCTTCGATCGGCGAACCAAGCTGAGCTTCTGGTTCCCCGCTCACGGACTGCTATCCGACAGCGTCGTTCATTCTCTGTTGCAGGTCCTACAACTTGGAATTGTTTCCCTGTTACACTGTGCTTAATTTCCAGGGGTCACTCCGCTCTGTTCCTTAAGAACCTAAAACCTGTTTTATTTAGCCGTGGTTGGACCGGGAGCGCTTCTGAGTAGCCTACCTTGAAGAGGCGCTATATAAATTTCTGAAATAAATAAAATAAATAGCAAATGTGATTCAAATGCGCACTCACATGTAGCTCTTAAGATAAATGTTATAATCTCTTTTCTCGTGATGAGAGACACATTCGATACACGAGTTACACGAAGTCGATATACGAGAGAGAGAGGGGGGGAGAGGGAGAGGGAGAGAGGTCATTTTTGTGTTGACAATAATTTGCGTGCATTAAGAAACCGAGTTTGTGTTGATATCGAAACGACGGGGGGCTGACCGACTGGTGGACGTGTAAGTCTTTTGAAATACCACGAAGGCCGGACTTGTTCTCTTCCAAGCAACAGTGCGACACGCGGACTGCTGCCTAGAAAGAAACGACCTCTCCCCTACCGCCAACCACGATTAGAAAGGGCGTTGTCCGATACATTAATAATTCCTTACATTAGTCCTCGTTGCTTGCGATCAACGGGTAGGCCTACACATCTTTTATCTGAATCCCGATGCAAAACATTTATGGGCTCGCATGCATTCCATGCCTCTGCACCCAGGGAATGGAATCGGTTGTCTCTCTCTCTCTCTCTCTCTCTCTCTTTCTCTCTCTCTCTCTCTCTCTCTCTCTCTCTCTCTCTCTCTCTCTCTCTCTCTCTCTCTCTCTCTCTCTCTCTCTCTCTCTCTCTCTCTCTCTCTCTCTCTCTCTCTCTCTCTCTCTCTCTCTCTCTCTCTCTATCTCTCTATCTCTCTATCTATCTCTATCTCTTTTCGAGGCTCAATTTCACTTCCTTCAAAAAGTGACTCAAAACTCACTACTTCTCCTGACAATCCTCGCATCAGATTCACATTTCGGCGTGACCTTGCGCGCGTAACAAATTTATTTTATTATAGCAATAATATTTTGATAATTATATTTCGCGTTTTATGAATAATTAATGCTATAATACTTGCCGTGTCTTTAGCGCAATATGTAATGTAGATTGCTGTTTTTAGCCGAGAAGAGCCTTCAGTTGGAAGTCTTGCACGAGCATCTGACCTTGTACTCAAATATCTGTGCTGTAACCACAATGAAAGATGAAATATTCATGATGTACAATCCACCTGGACAAAACTGTACTCTCCGTGCTTACGACCGCAACAATATGACTGTGATGAAGGATGTCATCCCTCTACCAGGAAGAGATCCGGTGTACATGGCAGCTTGCAATGTGTCCAACAGCGTCTATGTTGGCCTACGAAAGAAAATCGCTAACTGTCTTTCAGTCTTACGCATTTCGAAAGACGCAGAACATCAGTTTACCATATCACCATGGGTGGGTCATAATGAATTGTCTATCTATGTGATGTCCGTCTCCGCCAATGGTAATCTAATAATAATCTCAGAGAAGCACCAATGGGAGCCTCATGTAGTGAGCGAATACGATGCGAATGGTTTCTTGCAACAGGAAATACAGATTTCACAAGGTATTGATACGCTCCGATATAAAAGCCTAATCCAGAGGTCAAATGGCAACTTTATTTTGGCTTATGTCGCGTTGGGGAATAGTCAGATGACGGTATCGGAGATCGATACGAGTGGGAGCGTTGTGCGCCAATATCAGTCATCACATATTGGAGAGTGTTTTGTCAGTTTCGCGGATATTCATGGTAGAATTGTGATGGCTGAGCCTTTTGGAGGAATTGACCTTTTGGATTCCGAGTTCAATCTCCAGGGCACTTATACTCTGCAACAGGATAACGGCAAGAACCTTTGGCTCTATGACTTGCACTTCGACAGCGAGAGGAATGAGATATTACGCATTCATCATGACTGCAGTAATTGGGCCACTGATTTAACCATCTTCCGTTTCACAGAAGAATGAACCGCTGAGAAATATGTTGACGATGGGGAAAGTTATTATTTATATGATTTATGAAAACAATTATGATTTCGATTTCACTTGGAATGGCAGTCCCACTGTAATGTGCAGTGTTGTTATAGATAGCTGAACTGTGTTAAAGGAATATGCCGTATACATTCAGAATTTGTCTGCATACATTATAAATCGGATTACCTTAGAAAATCGTTCTTCCTCGCACCGTTTTAAAAAGCTAAACTGTTTTAAATAACTGACCTGTGTTAAAAACCAATGCGGTATTAGTCGGTACATTGTAAGTTTGTCTACATAAATCTGGTCACATCTAAGAAATTGTTCTCCATTTGTTCGCGCTTTTTAGTTTAATAAACATCTTGTTCTTTCCTCTATTGACATGTAATAATAATAACAATAATAAATAATATTTATATGTAGGCAAAACAGAACGACGAGCGTCACTCACAATGGAGGACAGTGATAATACAGTTGAATTAATTTATGCGTGCATTTAACAAAGCTTTTGGGCCCAAGGTCAAAGCAAAGTCGACGAGAAAATTTCTGGACCAAATAGGCAGAGCAGTCACGGACAACTAATCATGAAGCCTTATGAAAAAATTTCCGAAACAAATAAAATAAACGTTCGGGTATAGGACCCGGCGACGTTTGCATAAATATACAATCATGACTTTATTAACCCTTTGAACCCGGAGCTCCCGTAACTCTATGGATAACGGGCTCGTCGGATTCAAAGGGTTAAGTTGATTTGAAGTTTAAACTGACTGTAATTTTCAGCAATATTATTTATTAAAAAGCACAAATCAAAAACATTACTATAAAACTACCCAGCCTGACCCCTAAAAGTCGCCGGATCCTTGGGCATTTGGCCCTACCCTCCTCTCGTCGGGCCTAGATCGAAGCGGATTGGGCAAAGTGAATAGCTCTGAACCTCTGCCACGCTCCTTCGTCACTTTGCACCGCCTCGTTCCGAAGTGCACCCGTCCGTAGAAAGTGCAAATCATGCATGCGCTCCGCCATCCATCCGGAAAAACGACCATGTTCTCAAACTGTGTTGCCTATACAACCAGTCGTCATCACGTTCAGTAATATGATTCAGATAAAAGAGAATCATCGCATCCACCAATGAATGCCTCACCAATGGCGCATGCGTAAGGCAGGTGGAATGCTTCCGTCATTGAAGTTCACTACCTGATGCGACGCATTTGAGTCTATAGGCATACTCTGACGAACGAAAGCAAGTACGTAAGCAAGTCAATGCTGTGTTTAAATGACTGTAAGCTGATGATGTAGTAGTAGTAGTAGTAGTAGTAGTAGTAGTAGTAGTAGTAGTAGTAGTAGTAGTAGTAGTAGTAGTAGTAGTAGTAGTAGTAGTAGTAGTAGTAGTAGTAGTAGTAGTAGTAGTAGTAGTAGTAGTAGTAGTAGTAGTAGTAGTAGTAGTAGTAGTAGTGGCAGTAGTGGCAGTAGTGGCAGTAGTGGTAGTAGTAGTAGCCTAGAAGTAACTGTGGCAGTAGCAACAGTAGAAGCTTGTAGTAATAACAGTATCGCGATGTTTTATTAAGATAGTAAATGAATTAAAAATTGATATAAACTGGGTATAATAAAAATTTAAAAAACTATAAAAAAAATTATAGCATCGCTAATTTTGCCTAAAAGCGTATTCTTATAGGCTATAACTTATCAAGATTCTGGTAAAAATTATAATAACAATTAAAACTCCTGGAATAATAATAATAATAACAATAATAATAATAATAATAATAAAAATAATAATAATAATAATAATAATAATACTAATAATAATAACAACAATAGCAATAATAATATGAGATAGAACCAATTGTGATTATCATTCTTCTAATATTTGTAATCAGTGACAGTGTTTGTACAAAACGCCCATTGTGTGACGTCATCATACACTGCTTCCGAACGCCATTATCTATTTCAGACGATCAACTTCTTTGATTAAAATGTCTTAGTAACTTTTGTCGAAATCGTTTTGGTGTCGCCATATCACTTGCGCTGGTTATCCTCGTTCGATCTGCTCGTCGCTTACTTACTCACTTACGTCCGTTTTGTGTTTCTTGCAATATTGACGTTTATTTGGACAAAGTAAACGTTGGGCAATTCTTCTGTTACGCCTAACACACCCTTCAATTATGTCGAAGAAACGAACATCTGATGAATCCAATAACGATGAACAAGGTAACCATGACCATTGCCATTACTACACTTCTTTTTATTGAAACCAAAATCAAAACAGTTTAACGTATGTAATATCTAAAAATTGAGGTAATTAAATGCAAGGAAATGCGCCTTATCATTATAAGTATCTTCTTGAAGTTCTGATTAAATTTTGATTGTTATTAGGCCTATTGTTGGCAGTCTCACTGACTGAGTCACTGAGTCAGTCATTTGTTGTGTTGAACATTTGAAAAAAGGTCGATCTTAACCAACATTTAACACAGTTTTAGGTTGTTTACGTACACCTACAATCGTACATCCAGTAGCGTATATGCTACACGTGAGCACTGAGCACACGTGACTGTTTGCATGGTGCTCTGTAGACTGTAGAGTCTGTCCCAGAAGTGTGTAGGCTTAATTAATAGAAGATTGCAATAATGCATGTTTGTTCAGATAATTATTATATACAGGATGGGCCAAAGAAGATCTCTCTGGGTTTTTTGCCAAAAAATTAGCTTTGCCAGAAGCAAAAGAATTTTAATAATTTTCGCAGGCTTGAAGACAATTTATACGTACGCCATATACGTACAACAACAAAATTTCACCAACATATTTAAGACAGAACAAAAGTTATATTACCAGTACTTTTAGTGAGTCAACTCACTGTTTTTTGACGATCCAAAAACATAATGCAAACAGAGTAAAAAAGATTTTATTAAGTCACATCTCAAGCAAATGCTATCAAATGAACTCGATAGTGCTTCGCAATTTGTATTCAGTGTGTCCACCACCAGTGCCCACATTTGCTATGAGTCTCTTCTTAAAGATCTGGCCTTGTTGATGTGTTCCAGAGGTAAATCTTCCCATAGGCTATCAACTAAAAATGCGACCATCAATTCTCTTATCGCTCTTGATTTTGACCACAGATTGTGGTATTTCTCAAATATAGTTCTCCACACTTGATAGTCTAATCTTTCTTTGATAATCTTTTGCTTTGCTTTGCTGAGGACGCAGCCAAAACTGTCTGCCTTATGGTCTGCGCTTCTGATACCCTTACAAGCCTGGGTTGGGAGCGCCTCTGAGTAGAGATCTTGAAGGGGCGCTGTATAAATTTATATGATTGATTGAATCTTGATAATCTGGCTCAAATCCAGAGATTTGGGGCCATTGGTTTTTCTCAATGAAACCAGGGCATTGATATTGACGTTGAGCCGGTCTCTTTCATCAAAGGCATATTCCTTAACTCTCAATATAGGCTAATTCTTTATTTCTCATGAGCTCTCACTGTCTATCAGAGTAAGCGGCGATTATACGCTCAGCTGCAGGACCTTGCTCATGAAGTATCCGAATAATGAGTGAATAGGCTACGCATTTTGTCTGCCATTGACACATTGGGCGTTTCAATTTGTTAAAAATTTCGATTCTATTATTATTATTATAACCAAGTTGTTAATCCGAAAATTCTCTATTTACCAACTTGATAGTCATCTTGCTAAATAATATCGCTGTGACATGGAACTACGCTGGTATATGTTTTTTTCTAAAAAATAATAATAGCCTAATAATAATGATTATCCGGCAGTATCAAGGCTATTTAATAACAATAATTATTTAAGATGAAACTTAATCAAATCGCCTATTTGTTAGATCTACTTTTTATTGCGTTATGTTTTTGAATCGCCGAGAACAGTGGGTAGACTCACTAAAATGATTTAACTTTTGTTCTGTTTGAAATATTTTGGTGAAATGCGGCCATTATACACAAATATGGATTGCCTTTAGGCCTGTAAAATTTGATTTAAAAATCTTGCTTCTAGGGAAGATGGTAGGACAAAGACTTAGGGGGTCTCTTTTGGCCCGCCCTGTATGCTGATGTTATTGCGTTCGGGCTTTGCATCCATAAAGATCATTAATTTTTAAGATCTATTTTGTTATTTCTCTTTTATGTAGCACTTTTCAATAATCAAGACAATGCAAAGCGTGCAAATGTGGACTCAAATAGCGACACAACGGTAGGTCAAACTCTAATATCGCATATTATGATCTAAACATCTCGAATTTCTTCGTCAGTCCTGTTTAGCGACGGTCTAATAGTTCGCATGCTTTTCTATCAATGGCATTAAGGTTATGATTATTCGAAAACAAGGTAAACAATTTGCGTGTGCAATACATGTACATACGTCATGAACCTTTCAGTCTTGGTCTTGGAGCATTCCGGTGAAAAGTAGTTTAAGATATAGATAATTGGAAAAAATCTCAATTATTGCTATAGCATATAGAAAGCTGTAAGAAAAGAAAATGTTATGCGACTCGATAATAAGACTTGCAACAAAGGTGACAAAGTTAACAAAGATGACAAAAAAGGTTCGATCTTGCTTAGCCTATTCTCCTCGCTTTTAAATTCTTGACTAAATTCTAGTCACTTTCAAGTTTCACCTATAAGAAAGATGAATAGGGTAAGTTCTGGACACGAGTTTCTAACTCAGCTTAACTTCCTGATATAGTATTACGTTTTTACATTGACTGATTGAAAGTGTGCTTTATAGTCTTATGTGGGTCCATTGTTGCTCGAGGCTATGTACGATTCTATTTTAATATTATTCTATATGGCTAATACTAGCCTATATAGCCTAGCAGAGAAGAATGGAGGAGCTGCATTGCCCGATGTGCAGAACTGCACGCAAAGAAAGGACTGATGATGATGATGAATATCATATTGAAAATATGCCGATGTGTTCTTGGGAAATGTGTTAACTCGTGCTATCGTAAAATCTTTACATTTAGTTGCAAGATCTACCAATGGAGCTACTTGAATGCATCCTCGTTAAAGTCGTAGCTACGGAAGTGATGGATTTGAAGCTGGTCAAAAGTGTGTGGAAAGAAAAGGTTGATCTGGTGATAGGTCGACTGGGAACTGTCTGTTCGCAATGGACCAGCATCCTTACCACCAACTCCTTTCGAACTAAACTTCACAGAATTCTAGATGACACTGGTTAGTTCATGGACTAAGAATTGCATACATCTTTGGTTTAGTTTCAATCTGACAAATCGCAAAACAAAAATTCATAGTATGAACGGATGATAGCTATGATAACAATCGTTGGGCGCGGTGGTGTAGAGGTGGCGTCGGTGCCCTGGAGCCGGAGGGTTCCGAGTTCGAGCCCACCTCAACTTCCTCAAGCAGCCGCGGAATGACCTTGAACAAGTCCTTCATTAGCAATGGCTCGGACTCTTCGGGGTGAAACTCCGATGCAGTGGCCGCGCTGTAGTCAGAAGCGCCTCTGAGTAGCGAGCTTGTACGGGCGCTGTAGCAAATGAAATAAATAAATATAAGATATGAAAATGGAATTATGGTGAGTATTATTCAATAGTTGCCTATAGGCTTACATGCACCTCTAAGAAGCTTTCAGGGACCAAATCTTTAAATGATATATAATGAGTTTCATTATCGCAGTTTTTGCTGAAACGAAAAGAAAAATTCAGATTATTTTTGTAATAATTTTTCCCAATGTGTTTAATAATTATTGTTTCAATTCTACAGAAACAGCTTAGCTGGAGATTAAGTTAAGTGCAGTAGCCTAAAATCCTAGATGATGTCTGCGTCACGGTTCTTTTGAATAAGCAGAATCACATGCAACGGCTTCAAATTTTAATGGACAAGCTTATATCAAGATATCAAATTATCGACATTACAAAAGTAATTTGAAATTAAAATCAAAACTGAATGTGCTCATGAATTCGACATGATATCGGTGAATAATGTGATTGCGTAATATGTGCTCATGTTCAATACATACGCCTATCTACAAGGCAGTTGAAACCTACAGATGCCAAAGTGCCTAGGACCTACGAGACCTTAAAGAGATTCGGCGCACTCTGTCTATAACATTTTGCTTTCCCGCGTTTCGTCCGATATAGTGTATTAACAGTTAAGGTTTTTTCAAGTTTAGGTTCATTGTGTATAACCTATAATTATGATCCTTGACGTTTGGAGTATTGTGCATTGCAAAGTCAATTTCATGACTAATGCGTAAATTGTAAATGCATGAATGCATGTAGACTATGTTTAAAATAATATTGTTTCACGTAATAAGAACATTTTGTTCAAATTCGTATCGTATCTTCTTTAGCGCAATAAATAAAGTAGAGTGCTGTTTTCAGCTGAGAAGACGATTCGTATGGAATTCGTGCACGAGTTTGCACCGTTGCACTCAGACATCCATGCTGTGACTACAATGAATGATGAAATATTCCTGCTGTACAAGCCACGTAATCAAGACAGTGCTATCCATGTTTACGATCGCGACAATATGGCTGTGGTGAAGGATGTCATCCCGCTGCCAGGAAGAGATCCGGTGTGCATGGTAGCTTGCAACGTGTCCAATTGCGTGTATGTTGGCTTACCAAAGAAAATCGCTGTAAACTGTCTTTCAGTTGTACGCATTTCGAAAGATGCAGAACATCAGTTTAGCATATCACCATGGCTGGAAGATCACAGAATGCCTATCTATGCGATGTCCGTCACCGCTAATGGTAGCTTAATAATAATCTCAGAGAAGCACCAATGGGAACCTCATGTCATAAGCGTATACGATGCGAATGGTTTCTTGCAGCAGGAAATACAGATATCCCGAGATATTGATGCGTCCAGGTATAAGGGTGTAATTCAGAGGCCAAACGGAAACTTCATATTGATTTATCTCGGCAAGCAGAAGTGTTATGTGAAGCTATCGGAGATCGATACGAGTGGGAGCCTTGTACACCAATTTCAGTCATCACATATCAATGAGATTAATGTGAGTTTTGCGGATATTTATGGCAGACTTGTGCTGGCTGAGCCTATCGAAGGAAACGAGCTTTTAGATTCCGAATTTAATCTCCAGGGTACTTATGACCTGCAGGAGGATGAATACAGAGGCATTTTCCTCTACGACTTGCACTACGATGGCAAGAGAAACGAGATTCTGCGCCTTGATTCGGACATGAATACGGATTTCCACGCTTTAACCATCTTCCGTTTCATAGAAGAATGAACTATACCATTGAAAAGGATGTTGACGATTTGGACAATTTTTTATTAAATAATTTCGATTTCTCTTGGCTTCGACGTGCCATAATTATGGCCACTATGATCTGCACTGTAATTATAAATAGCTGAACTGTCTTGAAAATCTTTTATAAAAATTCATTTGCTTAGAATTTGCTTACATAAACCAGGTTGCCTGTAAAATATCGTTCTTCATTGCACCGTTTTATACAGCTGATCTATGCCTATCTTTTATCTATGCCGTATACATTTAGAATTTGTTCACATAAATTGGATTATAACCTTTAAAATATCGTTCTTCATTGCACCGTTTTATACAGCTGATCTATGCCTATCTTTTATCTATGCCGTATACATTTAGAATTTGTTCACATAAATTGGATTATAACCTTTAAAATATCGTTCTTCATTGCACCGTTTTATACAGCTGATCTATGCCTATCTTTTATCTATGCCGTATACATTTAGAATTTGTTCACATAAATTGGATTATAACCTTTAAAATATCGTTCTTCATTGCACCGTTTTATACAGCTGATCTATGCCTATCTTTTATCTATGCCGTATACATTTAGAATTTGTTCACATAAATTGGATTATAACCTTTAAAACATCGTTCTTCATTGATTTGTGCTTTTCATTTTATAAAAATTCTTTTCTTTCCTCTATTGACGTGCAGGAAAAACTGAATGATGAGCTTCTCCCATGTACAATCGACGACAAAGGTCCTTCAGTTGAATTAGTTCTGCGCTACGTGAAATAAGGTTTTTTTTGGGGGCGGGGGCTCACGGTCGAAGCAGGCGCTGATGAGAAACATTAGGCAGAGCAAACACGAGGACCATACACTATCTTAAAACTCTATGCCTTCCCAATTGCTTAAAAAATATGATCACTCTTTGGCTCATGTAGGCTACTTCTCTTGGAATCCACACAGAAGAAAAGCACAATCTTCGTTGGCATGGGCAACTTGGAGCACTCTCCCCTAATTAGGTCAACAGACTCAAATTTTGCACAAGAAAGCAAACAATTGTGTTAACATTAGCCACTATTTAGTCAGCCAATGTTAACTCTGTGCACGGAAATAGTTGAGTCTTTCAAATAGTTTTGCCAATCTAGTAAAGGCTGATTTGCTAACGCAGACAAAACAACAATCCCGCTGTTGTGATGCTGGGAGGTGACTCTCGCGCAGTGAGGAACATTATTGAGCATGTACAATAAAAAGAAACAATGTCATTCAAACCGTCGCCTTCGTCTCCAATAAAAAATGACGGAAGCGAATCGAATAAGCAGGAATAAGTGTTTCCTCGTAGATCTATTCATTGATCGGATCAGGACCAATGGAGTTCAGACTACCGGATGATGTGAAATTGGAGCAATAGTAAGGTAAACAGAGATTTTAAAATAATATTATTAAAGACGCCATGACTTTTATAGATAAGCAATGTCAACAGAGAAATAATATCATAAAAAGCACATCTTGCCTGCTGATTTCTGGTGGTGCCCATGCATATGTGGTCCTCGGATGGTCAATTTCTGGTGGTGCTGAGCACTAACGGGCCTCGCAGAGTCGGCGCCCAACTTCCTACAAGTCGCCGGGCAGTATGATCAGGTACGGCACCGTAGTAAATGAATTACAAAATTAATTGAAAGTGAGCATGATTTTAAAAATAACATAGGCTAACTATAAAAATTACAGCATCTCTGATTTTGTATAAAAAAGCATAGACTATTCTTATAACTTATTAAGACTGTGGCAAAACATTATGATGACAATAATAATAATAATAATAATAATAATAATAATAATTAATTGCTCCATTGAAGTATAATAATAATAATAATAATAATAATAATAATAATAATAATAATAATAATAATCATAATCATAATAATAATAATAATAATAATCGACCGGTGACGATGATCGTTAGCTCCAGAACAACACAGCTTTTACTATTTATTGTTTTTAAAGCCTGAGGGATGATATATACCTCGGGCGCTAAAAAATAATAATAATTATGAGATAAAACCGATTGTGATTATCATGCTTCTAATATTTGGAATTAGTGCCAGTCAGTGGCGTAGCCAGTTATTTTTTCATGGGGGGGGGGCAGTGGGGTGGCAGCTTAAAATGATGGGGTGGCTACCGTTGGCATCGGTATATTGCCATAGACTATATGTATTTTTAGATTTTGGATGTATTACAGTATTGGACATAATACGCATGCAAGTCTCACTAGCTTGTCTGTCCCACAGTGCACTATAGTGGCCAGTCCCACTTTCCCATCACCCACCTTATAAGAAGTTGTATAGGAAGTTGTATATAAAATAAAATAAGTCAGAAATTATATAACATTCTTTAATTCTTTATCACTCGTAAAAGTAAAAAGTAAAACAAACGCAGGGATTGGGGGGGCAGCTGGGGGGGCAGCCCTTTCATTTGGGGGGGCGGCTGCCCCCCCCCTTGCCCCCCCGTAGTTACGCCACTGGTGCCAGTCATGGGCGGAGTTTATCAGGGGCTAGTGGGGCTAAGCCCACCCAAGAAGACATCGCGTTGTCATTTTTTACGGTGTAAATGCTATCTTTTCCCGGGTTGAGCCCCCCTTCCCAAGAAGGTTTTAGCCCCTCCAAGAACGGAAACCAAACTCCGCCCATGGTGCCAGTGTCTGGACTTTAAGTCCATTGTGTGACGTCACAATACACTACTTCCGGACGCCATTATCTATTTCAGACGGACAACTTCCTTAATATCATGTTATCTTAATAACTTCTGTCGATAGCGTTCGGTGTCTTTCAAATCACTTGCGCTGGTTATCCTCGTTCGATTGTTGCTCGTCACTTAGATCTACCTACGACCGTTTTGTGTTTCTTGCAATATCGACGTTTATTTGGACAACGGAGACGTTGGGCAATTCTTCTGTTACGCCTAACACTCCCTTCAATTATGTCGAAGAAACGAACATCTGATGAATTCAACAACGACGAACAAAGTAAGTAAGGATGTCTACAAAGAAAATGCGCTTTATAACTACTGTATGCATTCTCACTGACTGCATCAGTTTATAGCCTATGTTGAACACTTGGAAAGAACGTTCGTCTGAACTTCTTAGCCAACACTTCGAACAGTGTAAAGTTGTTTGCGTACATTTCGTAACGTAGGCTACACGTGAGCACACTTGACGATCAGCTGTTTGCATGGTGCTCTGTACAAGAAGTGTGTAAGCTATATGCCTCCGATTGTTATAATGCGAAGTGAGTAAGTAAGTTTGTTCTAATATCATATGATTCATATCTACATGTTACTTTCTCCGCCGTCGTATTTAATATTCACTGTTAGATCCGCGCCATAATAAAATTATAGACTGAATGTAAGGTTGGGTCTTTGTTAAGCTACACTCTCAAACTGTTCACGCGGATGCCTATTATACTGTATAGTTTTCCCACCGCTATATAGGTAGAGTCTCACTACTGCATTGGTTGCTGTTATTACGCTCATGCTTTTGCATAAATGAAGATCACTTGAGTTCTGCTTTGTTTGTTATTCTACATCTAGCACTCTTTCAAAACGAAGACAATGCCAAACGTGCAAATGTCAACTCAAATAGCGACACAACGGTAAGATGTAATCTACAATTATAATAACTTTGATCTCAAAATATGATCAAAACTTGGCGAATTCTTCAACAGTCCATTTTAGCTAGTTGTTCTGATTGATAGTAGTATGCTTTCCTGGTAACAAATAGCCATGGACTTAATGATATCAATAGCATTTAAATTCTACATGAGTCACATCTTTTACCGGATTGGACTTTTCTGGTGTTGGATAGCGCTAGGTTGAAGTCTTCAAAACCTAACAATCCACTGGCTATCAATATATACCATTGTTCCTACGTATACTTTGTAATGCTTTTCGCGATTATGCGCTCAGTTGGAGGACATGTTGTATAACAATAGCAATTACCTGAGCAAAAACCTTAAAGCGGAACTTTGACAAATACATAATTTTTAGCATTAGCCTACGTGTGCTGTACTGTGTTCTGGAACTGATTAAAACTCAGCAAGATAAGATTAAAATAAGTTAGGCTGTCCAGACACAGACCTGTTAATTTAGTAAATAGCATCTGCAATCAGCATGCGTGACGTATAATTGTATAAGCAATAAGCTACCTATGAGTTCGACTCGTGCTTAGCTCGTAAGTCTGGTTACTCTGATAGGTTTACGTTACTGGAATTTAGAATGCTTTCTTCTCGAAGTTGATTCTAATCTTAAATTTAAACCTACGTGTCTTGTGACGATAGATCTGCAATTATTAACGACTAATTATGCCAGATTTTAGATCCTATTCTGGGTTGGCAAATCGTTTACTGCATTGTTGCGTGTCATGTGGAGCGTGCAAACTGGCATATGAGTGACTGCGGGCGTCCCGGAATGAAATAATCAAAAGTTGGTAGCCCTATGTACGACTCTGTCTTGAAATTATTATACTTGGTTACAGTGGCGGCGCTATGGGCGGTTGGGGTTGGGGAGCTAAGCCCCCTATAAAAGGCTAAGCCCCTTCAAAAAAAGGCCACCCGGGTTTTTTACATGTAAAAGTTAAATATTTCCACGATTTCCAACCGGATGACTAGGAAAAAAGAAAAAAGTCGTTAGAAATTTTCGGGGGATGAAAATAGAAAATTTTCATGAGATTTCTTGAGATTTCTGCCGGATGACTTTAAAAAGGTCGTCAGAAATTTTGGCGGATGAAAATGGAAAATTTCCTCCGGGAGGCTTCAACCCCCAATACTGAAATCCTGGCGCCGCCACTGCTTGGTTTATTCTATGCTGAAGCATTATTATGATATGTGTTAATCCTTGATTTCGTAAAATGTTTACGTGCAGTTGCAAGATCTACCAATGGAGCTACTTGAATGCATCCTCGTCAAAGTCGTAGCTACGGAAGTGATGGATTTGAAGCTGGTCAAAAGTGTGTGGAAAGAAAAGGCTGATCTGGTGATAGGTCGACTGGGAACTGTCTGTTCGCAATGGAGTCACATCCTGTCGACCAACTTCTTCCGAACTAGACTTGACAGAATTCTAGATGGCACTGGTTAGTTCATGAAACAACTAAGAATAGTATCTTTCGTTTGATTTCAATCTGACAAACCGCATAATAGAATGCTCGTAGTGTGATCGGTTGATAGCAAGCTATTACAGTAATCGAATCTATCTCTCGGCAGTCACGCACGGCTCTCCTACTGCTAATTTTACCACCGTCATCTGCCGATGGATGACTGAGTTGACCATAGGGAAGGTACCAGGAAGCGGTGTCGCGTTCGTATGCCCTTTGTGCCAGTGTGTTACCATTACCCCAAACCCCTCTCCCAAAGAAGTTTTATTGCCATTATAAGATAAACTGCATTAATGTTTACGATACTGCAAGATCTGATCATAAATTGTAATTGTAATTGAACACTTGTATAGCGCCGCTCACAGATTCAGAAGCGCTCCCGACCCAAAGTTAGCTAACGAATAGTATAGTCTTCAGGCGCTTCCTAAACAGAGGGAGAGAGAGGCTGAGAAGCTCAAGACGCAGTTTATGTGGAAGACGGTTCCAGCAAGAGGGGCCAACATAGGCGAAGCTTCTGGACTGGGCAGTAGCACCACGCATGCGAGGAACAACAAGGAGGCCATTTGCTGCCGAACGAAGGGCAGAGCGACCGGGGAGAGTGGAAACCTGAATACAGAAAGAACGGAGGTAGGAGGGAGCAGGGGCGGATCCAGGGGGGCCAATCCGGCCATGGCCCCCCATTTAGAAATTTCTTTATTTTTGACCAGCTATTTTGCTCGGAAAGTAGACGTGGCCCCCCATGAGTAGTTCCGCAGGACTTTGGCCCCCCTCTTCGAAAATTTCTGTATCCGCCCTTGGGAGGGAGCAACCCCAAGAAGAGAATTGCGCATAAGTGACTACATTGAATGATGAAATTTTCATGTTATGCAAGCCACGTGATGGCCAGGACATTGGTTGTGCCAAGCCACGTGCACTGGCGCACCCTGTACATGTAGTATAGGTCTACATGTATATGCTCCTTGACGTTTGGATGGAGTATCATTTAAGTCTTATAGCACAACCAATGTCCTGACTGGTCTCTATATACGCGAAAATGCATGAATGCATGAATGTATCAATGGTGATAATTATATGTTACGTTTTATGAATATTTGTTCCAACACTTGTCTTGTCTTTAGCGCAACAAATAATATAATAGAGTATACTGTTTTCAGCCGAGAAGAACATTCGCCTGGAAGTCTTGGATGAATACAGATCAGTACTCTCAGATATCCACGCTGTGACTACATTGAATGATGAAATATTCATGATGTACAAACCACGTGATCAAGACAGTGCTAAAATATATGTTTTTGATCGCAACAATATGGCAGTGGTGAAGGATGCCATCCCGCTACCAGGAAGAGATCCGGTGTGCATGGCAGCTTGCAACGTGTCCAACTGCGTCTATGTTGGTTTACAAAAGCAAATCACGCGTTGTCTTTCTGTCTTACGCATTTCGAAAGATGCAGGACAACAGTTCAGCATTACGCCATGGGCGGAGGACCATAAGCTGAGTATATATTTGTTGTCGGTCTCCGCCAATGGTGGCCTGATTTTAATTTCAGAGAGGCACCCATGGGAGCCTCATGTCATAAGCATATACGATGTGAATGGTTTCTTGCAACAGGAGATACAGATTTCAAAGGATGTTGATTCGTCCAGATATAAAAGCGTAGTTCAGAGGTCAAACGGAAACTTCATATTGGCTTACATCGACAAGCAGGATCGTAAAACGAAGCTAACGGAGATCGATAGGAGTGGGAACGCTGTACGTCAATATCACTCAACAAACATGAAGGAGAGTTTTGTAAGTTTCGCAGACATTTCTGGCAAAATTGTGATTGCTGAGCATTTCGGAGGAATCGAGATGTTAGATTCCGAATTTAATCTCCAAGGCACTTTCTATCTGCGGGAGGATGAAGGCAAGAACTTTCTCATCCGTGACTTGCACTACGACAGCGAGCGGAACGAAATTCTCCGCGTTTATTGGGATTGGGATATTGGAGCCACTAATCTAACGGTCTTCCGTTTCAATGAGGAATGAACCATTGAAAAGGATGTTGACAATGGGGGCAATTCTTGCTAAATAACTTCGATTTGTCTGGGAATGGAAGTGCCACTGTTATGTGCAGTGTTGTTGTTGTAAATAGCAGAACTGTGTTAAAGAAATACAATCGTATACAGTCAGAATTAATTTTGTTTACATAGGCTAAATCTGGTTACCATAACAAATTTTTCTTCTTTCAATTGTTTTTAAATAGTTGAACTGTACTAAATAGCTGAACTGTGTTAAAGACCTATGCGGTATTAGTCTATGCATTCGGAATTTGTTTACATGAATAGGACTACCTTTAAAAAATCGCTTTCCCCTGCACTGTTTTAAAATAATAGTTTAACTATATTATATCGCTGAACTGTGCTAATGCTAAATATCTGAACTGTTTTAATGACCAATGCGGTATTAGACTATACATTCTGAATTTGTTTACATAAATTGGGTCACCTTAAAAATAGTTCTTCATTGATTCAAAATTTTATTTTAATAAGAATTCTGTTCTTCTCTCTACTGACATGTAGTCAAAGCTGAGCGACGAGCGTCGCCCACAATCGAGGACAATGATGCTTCAGTTTGGTCTTAAGGTCGAAACAGGTCCGATGAGAGAAAATCTGGGACCGCAGGCAGAGTATAGTCACGGGCCCTTAAAATATCCTAAAGTTAAAGCTTTAAACATCTATAAAAAAATCATAAACATATATATATATATATAAGATATATATACATAAATTAAATATACATATATACATACATATATACATACATATATACATACATATGCACTATGTATGCATATATATGTATATAAATTATATATATATTATATATATCGCCGAACTACCCAGTCGTGGCCCTAAAAGGAGCTGGGCATATGGGCATATACCGCTACCTCTCTCCGTAACTATGTTTAGGAGATTGGCTAGGGCGCTAGGCGAATATTTCTTCCACGCGCCCCATCACTTTGCACCGCCTCGTCGATAGAAAGTGCAAATCACTTACACGCGACATACATGTAGGCTACATCAATCGGGCAAATGGCAGATGAAAATCGACGCCAGTGCACCTTGTGCTCTGACCCAACAAGACATGCACGGCATCGTTAGCAGCTACCGCTCGCCCGTCTGTCTGCTCTTTTATGTACGTATGTATGTTATGTGTGTATGTTATGTATGTATGTTATGTATGTATGTATGTATGTATGTACGTATGTATGTATGTATGTTATGTATGTATGTATGTATGTATGTATGTATGTATGTATGTATGTATGTATGTATGTATGTATGTATGTATGTATGTATGTATGTATGTATGTATGTATGTATGTATGTATGTATGTATGTATGTATGTATGTATGTATGTATGTATGTATGTATGCAGGCATGCATGTATGTATGTATGCATGTATGCATGTATGTATGTAGTATGTATATACGTCTTTGGTCTACTATATCGGGCCTTCTCTGTCATGCTTCTTGCTCTTCAACCACACCAGCTTTCACAGCAGATGACTTTCTCAAGATGATGACTGACAAAATAGCTGGTCTTCGTGCCGGAATGGCTGTTGCTCCTCAAAACGACTTCTCTCAAACGGACTGCAAATTCGACGGCTTTTGACCTGTCCTTAAAGCTGACCTCCGACGG
Organism: Lumbricus terrestris; assembly: GCA_949752735.1. Lineage (NCBI taxonomy): Eukaryota > Metazoa > Annelida > Clitellata > Crassiclitellata > Lumbricidae > Lumbricus > Lumbricus terrestris. The sequence continues at coordinate 40,618,570 of OX457041.1, forward strand.
GTTTTCGGCTCCTCGAATATGAAGTCGTGTGAGCTTGATCCGCTCCCACCGTTCATCATTGTTAATGTCCTTGATGACATTATTTCATTTCTTGTGTATATTTTAATAGGTCACTTAGTGATGGATTTCTTCCTACATCTCAGAAAGGTGCAATAGTATTTCCAAGGCTAAAGAAGCCTAACCTGGGCTTCAATGTTTGCCCAAACTACAGGCCCATCTCTAACCTCTCATTTTCTTCTTTCCCTTCAGGCTAGGATTATTCCCTCTGGCGAGGGGTCAGCCACTCGGATCCTTCTCCTCCACTTGTCTCTGCTTCCGGTGTCTTCATCTCTAATCTCTCATACTTATCTAAAACTCTTGAAAGAACTTGTTGCAGCTCAATATACATGTGTATATGGAAATGTCTTTATATGATATATGATATACTAGATATCTGTTCAATGTAAGTCAGTAGGAGATCATAATTTTATACTTTATTGAACCGCCTTCAAAAGGTGTGATTGAGAACATTGAATAAGAACAGGCTACGATATATAGTTCAATCAAAAAATCCTAATATTATAGGCGTATACATTTACAAATCAAAAACAGACCTCCACGTAGCTGTGATAGCCTAAAGGATAAGGGAAGGGGGAAAAGAAGTAGTCATTAAGTCACCTGAATATCACTCTCGTGATAAAAGCACACCGGGTTAATGCGACAGCATGCATGCGGGATCTCACGGCTTTGCGAACGGGGACGGGGTAAGAAGATAACATTCCTGCTAGGACGTAGGAAACGACAAAAAAACAAAAATTTGATATCGCCCTCCTTACTAATCTCAGAAGTGAACACACGACTCGATGGCGCAACTGCAAAACAATAATCGTGATTCGTGAGTGAAGGACTTGAGTCTCAAGGTCTCAAGTTAAGACATGATGATGGGACTTCGAAATCCAGAAGAGAAAAGGGAAGAATTATAACCATCGTATTTTATCGATTCTAAAACTGTAAAAAAGCGCCTCACTTAGTTTAGTTTATAGCCTACACAGGCGAAGTATGACCACTGAAGTCATATAGAACGCCGTCTGGTTGGCAGGCAGAAACTTGAGACATGATATTTTCAGTATTTTCGCGTTGATACGCGCGCCCTTACCAGCATCGATGAGCGTCAATAGCTCTTATAATGAGCTCAGAAATGTCCTACATAACCTATCTATAAATCGGTGTATAATAAATTGACTATGAAAATTGTCCATAAGATGAACTTTATCCACTATGCACATATAATTATACGTGAGTGTGGATGTGCGCGCTCGCGTGTTTGGTATAAGTATTACGACTAAACATAACCTCACATCTGATAGCTGCACTCTATCTCCTATAGCTTCGTATCTTTGTCACTCGTCTTCAGTATTCCGTCGCTATAACCATGGAGTCATGCAGACGACGTATAAGTTGTGCAGCTGCAGTTTTATAGGCTGATGGCTCTGCGTCTGGCTCGTGTACTCGCCAGCTTGTCTCGCCATTAGTCCACGCATCTGCAGCCACTAATAATTAGATGGACCCCGTTTGCTGTAAATAACTCCATGCAGTCGATGTCGGCCAACTCTAGTGAACCGAAAGCAAGCGATCAGTTCAATTGTTTTTAATTCTATTTTTATCTAAACAACATTTCCTTACCTTAGACCTTAGTCGCTCCCATGCAGATGATGCAGTACATGTAGCACATCGGGCAACGCAGCTTCTCCAGTCTTCTCTTCCATCGCCACCTCGACGGCGTCCTCACATGTTATAACCGGACAATGTACAATTGTACATCCTCTCGGATGCTTTCATTCAAATTGCTTTTTGGTCTTCCCCCCGCCCGACGTTCCCCTCATGAACCCATTTCGCTGCCTGGTTGGCTCTCCTATCCTCGCCCATTCGTAGCACATGTCCCATCCAATTCAGTCTCTTTTCCTGATGATATTCTCCGGTTTCTCTTGTCCAGTTCTTTCTCTGATGTTTTTTTTAGCATCTTGTCGCTCCAGCAGATGTGTAATATTCTTCTTAGCCCTCAATGGCGTGATGCCTTGAATCTTTCCCTGCAACATACATGTATGTAGCCTAAGCTACAACACTATATTAACAACAGTTGCGATGTTAATTTTTCGATGGTAAAACTATGATTTTGAATGTGATATAGACTATCTAGCATGAATATTAACACTTATTTGCTTTTTTATACTTACGACATTTCGTCCGTGACATTTTGTCAGGTGACATTTTGCCCGTGCTATTTGTCACACGACATTTTGTCGTGGAACCTTTTTAATTAGTGCGATTTATTGGGAAATGCGTCCATTGTGTGATGTCACAGTATAGGCCTACTACTTCCAGTGATGCTACAGATGTGTTTCCCACTAGATCTGGGTTTTTGGCCTATGTCTTGTTTCTGGGGGTTTTTTGGGCAAAATCTGGGTTTATTTTGGCGAGTTCACCATTTGTACTTAGGCTACAAAACATGAATATTCTATGAAGTTCAATGTAAAATGGTTGGGATGCATAACTTTTTCCACTAATTTAATTTTGAACTCCACAATCAAGATCTCACGTTGTCAATTCACAAATAATTATAATTTATAACCTGAAGAATAGCTCTGCACAGAAATAAACCATTTTGACATAATTTATCTCAAAATAAGTCACGCTACTCCCCTCTCCTTGTTAAGACGTATCGACATCTATAACATGTATACACTGTAGGCAAGTCAATCCTCTAGTGGTATAGGCCTGACAGTGTATAACCTACATGTAGTTGTTGCAGAGTAGCCTACCAATGCTTTAGGTGGTTAAAACGTTGAATTGTTGATGTATTAAGAAAATTCGCGTGGAAACCTCGGACAACTTAAAAACTTCATAAACTTAAGCCACGTGTGTTATGAGTTTACAATTCTGGTAGGCTCGATCCGCTGCGCATGCGCACACAAATATAGGGCCTATCGATTAAGCTTGTCAGTAGGTCTACGACAACTTTAACAATTGGCATTTTAAAGTTGTAATTACATTATATTGACTCTTGACGAACATTTTATTAACCCTCATACGGACAAGCGAAAAATCAACTTAATTTGAACAAAGGGGTCTGAAATAGGCTTATTTTAATAGTTTAATTGTTTTTTCGGAAGGAAATCTGGGTTTATTTCTGAAACCTCAGTGGCAACACTGACTACTTCCGGACGCCATTTTCTATTTCAGACGGATAACCTACTTGATTCGAATTATTAGGTTTTGTCGTGAGAGTTTTGTTTTGGCCAAATCACTGGCGTTAATTATCCTCGGTCGATTTTGCAATAGGCCTAATGGGCAATTCTCATGTTAAGAAACGAACATCTGCCGAGTTCAATAACGATAAACTGAGTTAGTAAATACAAGTAAATGCGTTTTATAACTATTGTTTTGCAGTGTCGGCATAACTGCGGCGAAATTATAGTATCGGGGACCGACGTGCCGGTTAGGATCAGGTTAGACGTTGTGAGGGTCGGCTATGGCTCAGGTTAGGCGTCGTGAGGGTCGGCTAGGGCTCAGGTTAGGCGACGTGAGGGTCGGTTAGGGCTCAGGTTAGGCGTCGTGAGGGTCGGTTAGGGCTCAGGTTAGGCGTCGTGAGGGTCGGTTAGGGCTCAGGTTAGGCGTCGTGAGGGTCGGTTAGGGCTCCGGTTAGGCGTCGTGAGGGTAGGTTGGGTCAGATTAGGTGTCGTGAGGGTCGGTTAAGGTTAGGTTATTTAAGTGGATTAACAACCTTTAAAAAAACTTTTTCCTAAGCCAATGGGGTGGTTTTAACCCCCGAAACTTGTCTTTCTTGTCTAGGCCACTGGTTAGATATAGCCTATAAGCTTATGCTATAAGATTGTGATAATGCATGTTTGTTTAAATATTATATATCTATCACTATCTTCGAAGTCGAATGTTCACTGTTAGTTCCGTGCATTGTAGACTAACTATAAAGTTGAGTCTTCATTAAGTTACACTTTTCAGGCTGTTCATGCATAGCATATTGCATTGGTTTTACCAACACGTCTAGGCAAAGTCTTATTATTGTAAGTGTTGCTGTTATTACGTTCTGGCTTTGCATTAATAAAGATCACTTAAGATCTACTTTGTTCTTTGTGCTTCTAGCGCTCTTCCAAAGCCAAGACAATGCCAAACGTGCAAATATCGACTCAAAAAGCGACACAACGGTAGGCTATTATATAATAAGATCAACTGTAGTCGCAAATTATGATATAAACTTAGGGAATTTCATTAACGGTCAGATTTAACAATGGTCTTATAATTCATTCATTCATTCCAGGAATTTATATAGCGCTTCTTCAAGAGTATCTACTCAGAAGCGCTCCAATAATTGGCATGCTTTGAATCCTTTGCCGGTTTGCAGCATTCGGGTGAAAACTCATAACTGGAAAATATTTCAACTGCTAGATAGTCAAAGCAAAGGAGAAGATTTTATGCGGCTAAAAATAATAACCAACAAAGTTTTAAAAGATAGTTTCGATCTTGCTCACTCTCTTCCCTTTTTTAATCTGTGACCACAATCAAGTAAGAATGATCTGTTAGACGTATACCTTTACTAGGCTAAATGTCTGGTCTGCGTTCACTTCGTCGGCGTAATAAAAAAATTATGTCTAACTCAGCTTAAACTTCTAATATTAAATGATTGAAAGTGTGTTTTATGGCTTAGGTATTGCTGCTCTGCGTACGATTCTGTTTTAATATTATTGCGCTTATTAACTATGCCGAAGAGTTCTTGGAAATGTGATAACTCGTGCTATCGTAAAATGTTTACATTTAGTTGCATGATCTACCGATGGAGCTACTTGAATGTATCCTCGTCAAAGTCGTAGCTACGGAAGTGATCGTAATCGTAATCGTAATCTCGAAACTTCCACAGCGCCCACAAAAGCCAAGTCGCGGGAACCAGCTTATTCACAGGCGCTCAATCAAAACAAAATCGATAGGCAGCGGGTCAAGTCCGGAGAGTCAGGCAGGCAGATAGATGGACGGCTAAGGTGGGTGATGTTTAGAGTTGAAGTGGCGGGGGATGTAAGGAGAAGAAGAATCAGGATAGGATTTTTGAAAGAGCAATGTTTTCAGTTTTGAGTGAAAGACCTGTGGGGAGATAGCGAGAGGTGGAGTTTTGGTGAGTTCGTATGATGGGTCGGAAGTTTGCCGAAGTGCTGGCGGAAGTTTGTTCCAGAGAGGTGGAACGGCAATGGCTATGGAGCGGTTTGCGAATTTCAGTGATGAAGTGATGGGAGGGCGAAGCAGTGTAATGGAGGATGAGGAGCGTGTTGAACGAGGTGGCTGGATGGTGAACAACTGACGAAGGTAGAATGGCTGGGATGATTGAAGTGTGTTGTAAGTGAGTGAGAGGACTTTGTATTCGATGCGTTCAGGTATTTTGAGCCAGTGAAGTGATTTCAGGACAGGAGTGATGTGGTGACGTTTGGGGGTTTTCGTCACTGCACGGGCGAGGGCATTCTGGATAGCTTGGAGGCGGTTAATTTGGGTTATATCAATGTTTAGGAAGAGAGAGTTGCAGTAATCAAGTTTCGCATGAACTATGGATGTGGCTATTGTGGATGCAGTTTTAAAGTCAAGCATAGGTCGGATTCTGCGGAGATCTCGTATGTGCATGAAACAAGTGCGGGAAAGTTGGGTTATGTGGTCGGAGAAGCTAAGATGCTGGTCAAAGATTACACCTAGGTTTCGGACAGGAGAATTTGCGGAGAAAGTGTGGTTGGAAGAAGAGTCATTGTTGAAGGAAATAGAGGGATCAGGAATTTTCTTGAGTTGCTCTCTGAGGCCAATTAGTATAAATTCTGTCTTGGAGGGGTTAAGGCAGAGGAGATTTGAGGTCATCCAAGAGGTGATTTGGGTGACCACAGAGAGAAGATTATTTATGGAGTCAGAGAAGCTGCTTGGAGAGAAAGAGATGAATAATTGGGTGTCGTCAGCATATAGATGATGGTCGACTGTGGATGCTTTTATGAGTGAACTGAGTGGAGTGGTGTAGAGGATGAACAAGAGGGGCCCGAGGACAGAACCTTGCGGAACACCACAGGTGAGGGGGCGTGATTGAGATGATGTTTCAAGTGTTTTGACTGAGAAAGTGCGTGATGAGAGATAAGACTGAATCCAAAGGAGAGCAGTGTCGGTAAAGCCAAAGCAGGAAGACAGTCTTTGGAGTAGTATGTTATGGTCGATGGTGTCAAAGGCTGCAGAGACATCAAGGAGACAAAGGCAGGAGACTTGTTGATGAGAGATGGCAGAGACAAGTTTATTGTAGAGTGAAGTGAGAAGTGTTTCGGTGGAGTGCTTTTTAGTAAAGCCGGACTGGTTTGGGTTAAGGAGTGAATTTGAAGTCAAGTAGTCATTGATGCGAGAGAGTACGACACGTTCTGTTAGTTTAGAGATGAATGAGAGGTTGGAAACAGGTCGATAATTAGAAAGGATTTCCTTATCAAGTGATGGTTTTTTTAGAAGTGGAGTTACCAAAGAATGTTTGAAGAGGAGGGGAAAGTTGCCAGTAGATAAGGAGAGGTTGATTATTTGTGTGATGATGGGGACAATGATAGATGCGCACTCTTTCAGTAGGGCGGTAGGTATAGGGTCGAGTTCGCACTGCTTGTTTGGGAGAGATTGTAATAAAGTGGACACTTCAGACTCTGATGTTGGGCTAAAAGCAGATAGTGATGATTGAGGTGGGGAAGACGGAAGGTCGTGAGTGGAGGAGGGTGTATCTGCAGGTGAGTCGATGGTAGATTTTGAGAGGAGTGATTGCAGAGAGAGACGGATAGTAGTTACTTTGCCAGAGAAGAACGAACAAAATGAGTCAGCGATTGAAGAAGATGGTAGAGAGTTTGGAAGTGGGCTAGAGGAGTTCCGATGTAGGAGTTGGTTTACCGTTTTCCAGAGAAGACGAGGATTACAAGATCGGGATTGAACTAGTGAGGAGTAAAACCTCTTCTTGGCCATTGCCAGAAGGTGATGGTATTTGTTTGTAGCAGCTTTTAGAGCAGAGAGGAGTTGAGGGTCATGGGTTCGTTTGTAAGTACGCTCAAGGCGTCGACGGAAAGATTTGAAGGCCTGGAGGTAGGAGTTATACCAAGGGTTGTTAGAGTGAGAACCAGATTTGGTAATAGTAGGAGCGTGTTTGTCGAGGATCATGGAGAGAGTGGTGTTGTAGGAGGACAGGAGGTCATCTAGAGAGGACGGAGGATTTAGGATGAGGTCTGAGGAGGCAAGATCGTGCTTGAAGGCTTCAATGTTTATGGAGCTGATGCGGCGGAAAGAATGAGAGACGGGATCAGGACGCGGAGTAGGTAGTATGTTAAGTTGTGTGAAAATGGGGTAATGGTCAGAAGGAGTATCAAAAGAGAAAGATATGTTTGGCGATAGCCTTGAGAGAGACGATGTGATGATGAGGTCAAGTGTGTGGTTGTGAGAGTGGGTGGGAAAGTTGACGTGTTGGACCAGATTAGTAGATGACAAGAGCGTGAGGAAGTCGGTTTGATCGGTTTGAAGCTGGCCAGAAGTGTATGGAAAGAAAAGGCTGATCTGGTGATACGTCGGCTGGGAACTGTCTGTTCGCAATGGAGTCACATCCTGTCGGCCAGCTCCTTCGGAACGAGACTTAACAGAATCCTAGATGGCACTGGTTAGTTCATGAAACAAAAAATAGTATCTTTCTTTTAATTTGAATTTATCAGACCACAGAATGACTACAATTCATAGTTTGAACGGATGATAACAGTTATTACAAGAGTCGAATTTAACTGTCGGCAGCCATGCAAGGCGTCCATCTCGTTCTATTGCTACTCATTTTTCCAACGCCTTCTGCCGAATGGAAGGCTGAGTCGACGTTTGGCAGTGTAGCAGGAAACGATCCCGTTTTCGTGTGATATTCGTACCATTAGGTCTACCCTTAACCAATCGCTCCAAAGAAGATTTATTGGTCCTATTTACGATTTAACCGTGCACCCAACCCACTTTTTTGAAATCTTAAACCATGTCTTTCAGCACTGAAATTATGTGCAATTCTGTAATATCAACACTCTAAAATGCTACCATTACATGTGGAAATTACAAAATGTCAGCAATTAGGAGGGAGAATTGTTGAAGTCTTAAACCACGACGGAGCGCGGACGATTGATCACCGGACGGTTGATCACCGGACGATTGATCACTGCGGACGTTTGATCATCGACCGATTGATCACCGGTCTAGTGGTCATTGGAATCTATTAACTGAGAACGAAAATTAAATGTCGTAATTACGGCTAGTAAAACAAACATTTGTATGAGACGATGTGACAGACTCAATCTACCACATAATGATTTAATTTGTAATGAAATTATAAGAAGTGAAATGTGAACATATACTGAAACGGCAACCGTTATTAAACTGGTAACTATAATCAGATAAATAGATGCGTGCTTATTCTGATGTGCTATTTGCTGTGTGTATATTTAAGAATTAACAGAAGCCGACGATGTTTATCTTTACTAGCGGTAAATACGAGATTTTTCTTTCATCTTCAGTTAATAAATTGTAGTGACCACTAGAACGGTGATCAATCGTCCGGTGATCAACCGTCCGGTGATCAGCCGGTCGATGATCAAACGTCCGCAGTGATCAACCGTCCGGTGATCAACCGTCGGTGATCAACCGTCCGGTGATCAATCGTCCTAGAACCACCACGACTATCACATTTTTCGGCTTTTCGGCCTCGAACTCTCGAACTTCACTCTCTAAACTTAGGACCAATTCTCCGCCTATGACCTCTGAAACTCTAGGCGCTCTAAGGGCTGTACTATCTATTTCCTAGAGCCTATGAACCATTCAGGGACCAAAGAGAGACTGAAATGAGATATTTAATAAATAATTTTACTGATCAGCGCATTGTGCCTACGACGACCTGAAAGATTCAAGTTCCTTCTGAGTTTCAAGTTAGTTTACTGAATAGTCTTTACACTCCAGAATGCATGTATGTTCAGAATTAATATTTGTTCTAATACCTGATGTCGTTTCTTTAGCGCAATAAATATAGTATGGTAAATTTACTGGTACTATTTTTCAGTCCAGGAGAGCATTTGTTTGGAAGTCTTGCCCGAGTTACCGGCCTTGCGTTTAGAGATCTCTGCCATAACTTCAATGAATGATTAAATATTTATGCTGTATAAACCACACGATAAAAGTTCTGTTTCTTTAACGCGATGTCTGAATTAGGGTGTACTATTTTCAGACCAGGAGAGCATTCTAGTGGAAGTCTTGCACGAGTTTCCGATCATGCACCCAGAAATCTGTGCCGTCACTGCAATGAATGATGAAATATTCATGCTGTACAAGTCACGTGATCCACGCAATAAAAACCATGCTGTTCATGTTTACGATCGGAACAATATGACTCGAGTTAAGGCTGTCATCCCGCTGCCAGGAGGAGATCCGGTGTCCATTGCAGGTTGCAACGTGTCCAACTGCGTCTATGTTGGTCTTCAAAGCAAAATCTCTCTCCGTCTTTCAATCTTGCGCATTTCGAAAGATGCTGAACATCAGCTTAGTTTGCTGCCATGGATTAAAGAGCACAAACACTGGATTGCAGCGATGTCGGTCTCAGCCAATGGCAACCTAATCATCATTTCCGTTCTGGATGTATGGAGTCCAAACTTAATCAGCATTTTCGATGCGAATGGTACCTTGCAGGAAGAAGTAACGTTTCCAGCAAACACTGATGCGCTCAGATACAAAGCCGTACTGCAGAGGTCAAACGGTAACTTGATATTGGTTTATATCAGCGAGCAGCATTCGAAAACGAAGCTATCGGAGATCGATAGGAGTGGCCGCATTGTGCGTCAATACCAGTCATTGCATGTTCTCGAAACTTTTGTCAGCCATGCGGATATCTATGGCAGAATCGTGATGGTTGAACCTTTCGGCGTAATCAAGCTTCTAGATTCTGAGTTCAATCTCCAGGGTGCGTACACTCTGCAGCAAGATCAAGGCAGGAACCTATTCCTCTGTGACGTGCACTACGACAGCGGTAGGAACGAGATTCTGCGCATTCATACTGACTGGAATCTTGCAGGGACCAACACTTTGACCATCTTCCGTTTCACAGAAGAATGATGAACCGTTGTAAAGGATGTTGACGATTGGGACAATTTTTGTCAAATAATTTCGATTTCGCTTCGAATGGAAGTGCCACTGTTATTTGCGCTAATGTGAGGTGACAGAGTTCCAGCAACTGTGAATGAACGCCGGTGTCACGAAATAGAGTGTCCCCCGTTAATACTGTATCTCCACAGATGAAGAGAAGCTGAAAAAGTCACTTCCGTGTGTGTGTGACTGTGTGTGTGTGTTTTTTGGCAATGTAACTTCTATTTGCACTGTCTTGAACATTGCCACTAACAGGTGTGTTTATTCATATACTTGTTAACTCTGTTTGCTTTGATTTTTAGAGCATTTGGAACATTTAGAACACTTAATTAAGAACATTCACAGTCACTAGATATATTCGTGCCGTGCCGTGCTTTGAACATTGCCTGGGGCGCTTAAAAAATTAAAGTCGCTTTAAATGTTTATAACAGCGTTCATTTATCAATTATACAAACTTTTCAATAATTATAGGTTGTGGGATTGAATTGTTTATTCCGTATTCTCTAAACCCGGTTCGCATCCACCAATGAATGCGTCTCCGATTGCGCATGCGCAGGGCAAATGGAATGGAAATGCTTCCGTCAACGAAGTTCACTAGGCCTACATGATGCAACGCATTTGAGTCTATAGGCATACTCTGACGAACTAAAGTTATAAGCAAGTCAATGCTGTATTTAAATGACTATAAGCTGATGTACAAAGTGTCGTTTCGATCGAAAATTTTTCACAAACCAAATTATCCAAATCTTACTTCAATATCTACATGCACCTCGAAAAAATTATGACCATTGGCTATAAATTGATCACGTGAAGGACCTTCGTTCAGTATAATCCATAGGCATAGTTGATGCTCCCTACACGGATATTTTAAAAAAGTGTGAAACAATCTGTATATTGCGATGAGTAGGCAAAGAGACATAAACTACATGTGGGGGATCTTTCGTAGTTCGCATGGCGAAGTTCATAACCAGAGGGCATGGGCGGAGTTTATCAGCAACTTTTTTGGGTTGAAAAAATAATGTCGACGTCGCTCGTTCTGGGCCAAGTCTCCGCTGCGCCTTTTTTAGCCCTCACAAGAACGGAAACCAAACTCCGCCCATGCCAGAGGGCACGGTAGTAGTAGTATCAATTATTGCAGTAGGCTAGTAAGCTTAGTGGTAAAAGCAGCAATAGTAGGCTACTAGAAGTAGTATATTTGTAGTGGAAGCTGTAGAGGTAATAGCAGCAGTGGCAGTAGAAGTATTAGTAGCAGCAGTATAATTGTAGTAGCAGTGGTAGAAGTAGTAGTAGCAGTTGCAGTGGCGTAGCAATAGGTAGTGCAGCTTGTGCAGTGCACAAGGGCCCCCGGCTGTTGAGGGCCCCCGGCGGTCAGAGTTATTTTTTTTATTTTAATAGCTAAGCTTATTCAGAATGTCTTTAATCTACATGTACGGCGGTGGCGTTGCAATGGATTGTGCAGACTGCACTTGGGACCCTGGTAGTCAGAGTCAAGTTTTTGCATTCAGAATATTCAGAATGTAATCAAGTCTACATTTAGCCTACTGCAGTGCTGAGGTGGTGGTGGATATTGACAGCGAGCAGAGAAGCGCTTCGGAAACTATAGTGGTAGGCCTATACCAGCTGCATTACCAACGGATTCAGGAACGAAAGCATCTGAATTATTTTTTGCAAGGGTATTCGCCCAAGTGAACATTTTTACATTTCGGAATTTTTTGTGTCCTCTTTCAGACTTATCGAGACTTGAGTCACTTCAAATTATACCAATTTATTATATTGTTTCTTTTTTTTAGTCAGCTAACAGAATTGAAGCGTGGATGATGATAATAATCCATACTCCAACAGATGAAACAATGTTTTGGATAAATTTGGTCACGTACTCGAATTGAATTTTGTCTGGTAGCCTGAAGAAATAGAAAATTATTATAAAGAATAACGGGAGAAAATAATTAAAATTGTAATGAGTTAATTTTTATTTAATTCCGGGCTTCGAAATAATGCAAATCGAGTCTATCGAAAAAGAGCCAGTCGTTTTTGCACAACTTTCTTTGCTTGAAATCGAGGAGGTTCAAGTAATGAAGGGCCCACCACTGAAACCCTGCACAAGGGCCCCAAAAAACCTTGCTACGCCACTGAGTAGTTGTATTAGTTGTAGTAGTAGACTAGAAGTGGTATGACAGTAGCATGGTAGTGACATGGTAGAAGTATGGTAGTTGTATGGTAGTGTGGCGGTGGTGGTTGTATTGGAGGTAGCAGCAGCAGCAGCAGCAGTAGCAGCAGCAGCAGCAGCAGTAGTAGTAGTAGTAGTAGTAGTAGTAGTAGTAGTAGTAGTAGTAGTAGTTGTAGTTGTAGTTGTAGTAGTAGTAGTTGTTGTTGATGATGTAGTAGTAGTGGTATTAGTAGCAGTAGTAGCCTAGTGCCCTAGTAGCCTAGAAGTAGTTGTGGCAGCAGCAGCAGTAGTAGTAGTATATTGTAGTAATAACAGCATGACCAAATAGCAAATGAATAACAAATTTAATAGAAAGTGAGCATGATAAAAAAGACACAACAACTATAGAACAATTATAGCATCGCAATTTTTTTAATAAAAAGCATATTCTTATAACTTGTCAAGACTGTGGGAAAAATTATAATAACAACAATAATTAATAACTCCATTGAAGTACAATAGTAGTAGTAGTAGTAGTAGTAGTAGTAGTAGTAGTAGTAGTAGTAGTAGTAGTAGTAGTAGTAGTAGTAGTAGTAGTAGTAGTAGTAGTAGTAGTAGTAGTAGTAGTAGTAGTAGTAGTAGTAGTAGTAGTAGTAGTAGTAGTAGTAGTAATAATAATAATAATAATAATAATAATAACAACAACAACAACAACAATAATAATAATAATAATATGAGATAATATGAGATAATATGAGATAGAACTAATTATGATTATCATGCTTCTAATAATTATTTGTAATCAGTGCCAATGTTTGGACTTCATGTCCATTGTGTGACGTCACCATACACTACTTCCGGACGCCATTATCTATTTCAGACGCACAACTTCCTTAATATCATGTTATCTTAATAACTTCTGTCGATATCGTTCGGTATCTTTCAAATCACTTGCGCTGGTTATCCTCGTTAGATTTTGCTCGTCATTTCCCTACGACTGTTTTGTATTTCTTGCAATATTGACATTTATTTGGACAAAGAAAACGTTGGGCATTAATGAGCAATTCTCCTCTCATGCCTAACACTCCCTTCAACTATGTCAAAGAAACGAACATCTGATGAATTCAACAACGACGAACAAAGTATGTAAATGCAAGAAAATGCGCTTTATAACTAAATTGTTTTGCAACGTCTGCATAATTGCCCAATACAGTAAAAAAATGAGATGAGTGAATACAAGGAAATACTCTTTGTAACTACATGTATCGTTTGCAGTCTCACTGACTGACTGTATCAATTTATATGTTGAACATTTGTTGGGGGAAACGTGCGTCTGAGCTTCTTAGCCAACACTTCGAACAATTTAAAGTACCGGTAAAACTGTTGTTTGCGTACATTCCGTAACGTAGGCTACACGTGAGCACACTTGTCGACCAGCTGTTTGCATGCTGTTCTGTACGAGAAGTGTGTAAGATATACGATTGTGATAATGCGAAGTGAGTAAGTAAGTTTGTTCTAATATCATATATCTGTTACGTTCTCCGCCGTCGTATTTAATGTTCAATGTTATGTCCGTGCAATATATGCTGATTGTAAGGTTGGGTCTTTATTAAGCTACACTATCCTGTTCATGCGGAGGCCTATAGCCTACTGCATAGTTTTCCACCGCTAGGTAGAGCCCAATGCTGCATTGGTTGCTGTTATTATACGTTCAGGTTTTTCTTTAAATGAGGATCACTTGAGTTCTGTTTTGTTTGCTATTCTACATCTAGCACTCTTCCAAAACGAAGACAATGCCAAACGTGCAAATGTCGACTCAAATAACGACACAACGGTAAGATGTAATCTATTGAGAATAACTTTTAGTGGCAAAATATGATAAAAACTTTGCGAATTCTTCAAAGTCCGTTTTAGCTATGTTCTGATTGATAGTCGTATGCTTTTCTGGTTAAAATTGCCGCTTAATAATATCAATAGCATTTAAATTCGAAATCAAAGTCTACATGAGTCACATCTTTTACCGGTTAGGACTTTTCTGGTGTTGGATAGCGCTAGTTTTTTTGTTCTTGTTCCTTGGTTGCCAAATAAACGATTTGATTTGATTTGAGTTTGTAGTCTTCAAAACCTAACAATCCACTGGCTCTCAGCAGCATTGTTCCTACGTGTACGTTGCAATGCTTTTCGCGATTATGCGCTCAGTTGGAGGACAATCATGTTGTCTAACAATAGCAATTACCTGAGCAAAGACCTTAAAGCGGAACTCTGTTGACAATCTATAATTTTTAGCATGACATGTGCTGTAGGCCTATTACATTAAATTTTCGCACTCTGTTCTGGAACTGATTAAAACTCAGCTAGAGAAGATTCAAGATTATGATAAGGTAGGCTTTCCAGACTCAGACCTGGTAATTTAGTCAAATTAATAGCATCTGCAATCAGCATGCATGACGTATAATTGTATAAGCCATAAGCTACCTATGAGCTTGCATGGATCACGCTTAGCTCATAAGCCTGGTTATTCTGATAGGTTTATGTTACCGGAATTTAGAATGTTTTCTTCTCGAAGTTGATTCTAGTCTTAAATTTAGACTAGGTCTTGTGACGATTGATCTGCAATTATTAACGACTAATTATGCCAGATTTTAGATCCTATTCTGTTTGGCACATCGTTTGCTGCATTGTGCCGTGTCATGTGGAGCGTGTAAACTGTTTTTGGCATATCAAGTGACTGCGGGCGTCCCGGAATGGCAAAATCAAAAGTTGGGAGCTCTGTGTATACGATTCTCCCATGAAATTATTGTGCATGGTTAATACTATGCAGAAGAGTTCTATGGAAATGTGTTAACTCGTGATCATATCGTAAAATGTTTACGTGTAGTTGCAAGATCTACCGATGGAGCTACTTGAATGTATCCTCGTTAAAGTCGTAGCTACGGAAGTGATGGATTTGAGGCTGGTCAAAACTGTGTGGAAGGAAAAGGTTGATCCTGTGATTCATCGAATTGAAACTGTCTGTTTGCAATGGAACCACATCCTGTCGACCAACTCCTTCCGAACCAAACTTCACAGAATGCTAGATGGCACTGGTTAGTTGATGAAACAATGAATTGCGTTTGAATTGAATTTGACGCATCGCAGAATGATTACCGGTCAGGGCTGTAATCAAGGGTATACGCGGGTATACGGCGTATACTCCCCTCCGGGAAAAAACGGCATCGTATACTCACCGCGAAAAACCAGGGTATACGCGGGTATACAGCGTATACTCACCTCACAAAGGGTGTGTGGGTATACGCGAGAGAAAGGCAAAGGCTATTCAGGTGTATTTTTGAACACAACCCAGAGCGAATGACTAAAAAAAAAAAAAAAAGTCGTCAGAAATTTTGGCGGCGAAAATGGAAAATTTTCATGAGATTTCGGCTGACAACTAAAAAAAAAAAAAAAAAAAAGGTCATCAGATTTTTCGGACGGGAAAATGGGGAAATTTTTTGCCGGATGACAGCCGCCAGAAATTTTTTTCCGAAAAAGTCGGTTTTTCTCCTGGTCAGCGTATACTCACCTCAAAATTTACCAGTACAGCCCTGTTACCGGTACAATTCATTGTAAGATTGGATGACAACAGATTATGTCAGGAGTCGAATTTAACTGTTGGCAGCCACGCAAGGCGCCCATCCCGTCCTATATGTAATTGTAAACTGCTAATTTTGCCACCGTCCTCTTCTGAATTGAAATCTGGGTTGACCCTATAGGGAAGGTAGCGGGAAGTGGTCTTGCGTTCGTATGCACCTCCTGCCAGTGTGTTTTTGCCCTTACCCTAAACCCCTCTCTCAAAAAAGTTGTATTGTCATAATTAAATTAAGTTTATTCACGTTTACGATTTCAGAAGATCTGAACATGAAGCTAAGGTTAGTGCATCAAGGTAAAACTGAGATGGCCATGCACTTAACTTTTTGAGGTAGCGCCTTTGGTTATTGATTTACGATTTTGTCGTTACACTGCCACGTTGGCTACATAACTATTGTATTGTATTTAAACATTTATAAAGCGCCTCAAGTAGGATGAACCAGGGGCGGATCCAGGGGGCCAATCCGGCCATGCCCCCCCATTGAAAAATTGCATGGGACGTGGCCCCCCATTTGGTTTCAACAAGCCATCAAATAAATGTAGTGGGAGAGAAAATAGGACATCAGGCCCCCATAAAAAACCGTATGGGACGTGGCCCCCCGTTTGATTTAGCGGTTGAAATGGTATCTTCTTTTTCCCGGAAAATTGATCAATGTCATCAACTTTTTTTGGCGGATGACTTGGTATCTTTTTCCCGGAAAATTGGTCGAGATGACTAAAAAAGGTCATCAACTTTTTCGACGGCGTAAATCACACCAAATTTTTCCCCTGTCCCACCAACAAGACCGAAAATTTTGGGCCCCCCCTTCGAAACGTTCTGGATCCGCCACTGGGATGAACCGTTTAGAGGCGCTCCCAGTGCGCTTATATATCTTCATACATGCAGCTTGGGTTTACCACATGTAGTGCCCCTTATAATTATTGTCTAAGGCGGTCGACCACCTTAAAACGAATCGGGGCATTCTACGTGCAGACCTACAATTTTACTTTCCCGCGCGTCGTTCGATGCAGGGCATCTACGATTAAGTCCCTATTGTGCTTAACTTAATTGCGTTTGATTATAGTATAGGATTATGCGCTCCTTGACATTTGGATGAAGCATTAAAGTCAATTTCATGACAAGTCCCTACACGCGAATTAACATGTACGAATGCATGAATGTTGATAATTATTTTTTCGTTTTATGAATATTTGCTCCAATACTTGTTTCTATAACAAAATAAATAAAATAAAGTGTACTGTTTTCAGCAGAAGAGATGCTTCTCTTGCAAGTTTTGTACGAGTTGCCGGACATGCATTCAGATATCTCTTATGTGACTACATTGAATGATGAGATATTCATGATGTACAAGCCACGTGATCAAAACTGTACAATCCATGTTTACGATCGCAGCAATATGGTAGTGGTGAAGGATGTCATCCCTCTACCAGGAGAAGATCCGGTGTGCATGGCAGCTTGCAAAGTGTCCAACTGCGTCTTTGTTGGCATACCAAAGAAATTATCTCGTAGCCTTTCAGTCTTACGCATTTCGAAAGATGCAGAACATCAGTTTAGCATATCGCCATGGATGGAGGACCATAAGCTGTGTATTTATTTGATGTCCGTCACCGCCAATGGTAGCTTAATAATAATCTCAGAGAAGCACCAATGGGAGCCTCATGTCATAAGCATATACGATGCGAGTGGTTTCTTGCAACAGGAAATACAGATATCCAAAGAGATTGATACGTCCAGATATAAAAAGGTAATTCAGAGGCCAAACGGTAACTTCATATTGGCTTATATCAACAAGGAGAATCGTAAAACGAAGCTATCGGAGATCGATAGGAGCGGGAGCGTTGTACGCCAATATCAATCATTGGATACAGAAGAGGTTTTTGTAGGTTTCGCAGATAGTTCTGGCAAAATTGTGATTGTTGAGTATCACGGAGGAACCGACCTTTTAGATTCGGAATTCAATCTCCAGGGCACTTACTATCTGCGGCAGGATGAAGACAAGACCTTTCTCCTCCGTGACTTGCACTTCGACAGCGAGAGGAACGAAATTCTCCGCATTTATTGGGACTTCGATACTAGATCCACCACGTTAACAGTCTTCCGTTTCAATAAAGGATAAACCGTTGAAAATGATGTTGACGATGGGGTAATTTAAAAAATACTTTCGATTTCAATTGGAATGGAAGTGCCACTGTTATGTGCAGCGTTTTTATAAATGGCTGAACTGCCTTAAAGATATATTTCGTATAGCCTACATTCAGAATTTATTTACATAGATCGGATTGCCTTTAAAATCGTTCTTCTCTCAACTGTTTTAAATAGTTGAACTGCATTAAATATCTGAACTGTGAAAAGTAGCTGAACTGTGTTAAAGACCTTTGCGGTATTAGTCTATGCATTCGGAATTTCTTTACGTGAATAGGATTACCTTAAAAAATCGTTATTCCCTGCACTGTTTTAAATAGTTTAGCTAGGCCTATATTATATTGCTGAACTGTACTAATGCTAAATAGCCGAACTGTGTTAATGACCCATGCGGTATTAGTCTGTGCATTCTGAATTTGTTTACATAAATCAAATTACCTTGAAAATTGTTCTTCATTGATTCGAGATTTTTATCATAATAAAAATTATGTTCTTTCCTCTATTGAAATGTTGGCAAAACAGAATGATGAGCGTCGCACACAATCGAGGGCAGTGATAATCCAGTTGAATTAACTCATCAACAAAGCATTTTGGGAACAAGGTCAAGCAGGGCCGATGAAAGAAATTCTTGGGCCCAGGAAGAACAGTCACGGGCCATGGGCGCCCGCAGAAATCTTTGCAGGGGGGGGCAAAAATTTTCGATGATCGCGGTTAAATGTTTTAGTTGCAAGAGCTCGAAAAACGCAAAGCTGGAAATTAAGAACACGAGTATGTTTCAATGGGGTTTCTTAATGGAAAATTTGTAGTTTCATTATTTGCATGAGTGCCTGCCGGAGGGTTAAAAGCCAATGGTCATTGTTCCAGCAAGATGTTGATAATGCAAGGCTGAAAATTAATTAATTAATTAATTGATTCCACACAGATTTCAAAACATAGATTTCTGACTTTCAGTGTGTGTATTGTTCGTATTATTAGTGCTTTAATGCGAACAAATTTGTTAAAACCCAAAAGTAGTAGTTGGAAAAATATATGTCAATTTTCCAGGGGGGGCAAGTGCCCCCCTTGCCCCTATGTGCGGGCGCCCATGTCACGGGCCCCTTAACTATCTTAAAGCTTTATGAAAAAATGTTAGAAACAAATTGAAATAGGCCTACGGTACTAAAAGTTTGGGTTGGACCTGCGGCATAGCATTTATGCATGGGCACTCGCACATAGGGGCAAGAGGGGGTATTTGCCCCTGGAATATTGATTTTCGTATTTTTTAAACTAGGTCTCCTTGAAATGGATATAACTTTTATTCTGTTTGAAACATTGTGGTGAAATCTGACAAGTGTATGTAAATATGAATTGCCTTTAAGCTGGTAAAATTTGATTTAAAATTTTATACTTTTGACGAAGATATTGGCAAAACCTCGCGGAGGAAATTTTCATTTTCATCTGCCAAAATTTCTGATGACCTCTTTTTAGTCATCCGGTCGAAATCTCATGGAAATTTTCCACTTCCGTCCGCCAAAACTTCAGTTTTACATGCTAATTTTTTTTAAAAACCGGATGACCCTTTTAGGGGGGGGCTTTGCCCGGATGTCCTTGAGATCATGGAACGTCTTATGGTCGGCATGCACGTAGAAACTTGAGACCATTTTCAGTATTTCAGCTTTGATACGAGCGCACTGTCCAGTATCAATGAGCATCAATGACTATTAGAATGAGCTCAGCAATAATGTCTTAGAAAACCTACCTATAAACCAGGATCTAATAAATTGACTATAAAACTGTCTATAAGATGAACTTTACGTATACTATGTACATAATTATACATGAATGTGAGTGTGAGTGTGTGCGCGCACGCGTGTTTGGTATATAGTGGCCTAACATAGCCTCGCACCTGACAGTAGTAGACTAATAGTAGCCTATTCAGTATTCCATTTCCTCGCTTCGTATCTTTGTCACTCGTCTTCAGTATTCCGTCACTGTAACCATGGACGACGTGTAAGTTCTGCAGCTGCTGTACATGGCTCTGATGGCTCTGGGTTTGCGTCTGGCTCGTGTACAATGTACGTGCCAGTTTGTCTCGCCATTAGTCCACGCATCTGCGGCTACTAATAATTATATGGAATGCAGTCGATGTCGGCCAACTCTAGTGAACCGACAGCGAGCGATCAGTTCCTGTGTGCTACAGCATGTCCATTTAGTTAGACCAACATGTATAGAACTACATGTATAATACTCTTCGTCTCTATCCAACTACTGTTTGGCTGTAGAGTACCGCTTTAGAAATTTGAAGTTTACGACTATACTATATACTGTACTGTACTATGCTATGCTATATGCTATGCTATGCTATGCTATGCTATACTATACTATACTGTACTGTACTGTACCGTACCGTACCGTACCGTACCATACCATACCATACCATACTATACTATACTGGTAGCACGACATTTAATCCCGCGACACTTAATACCGCGACAGTTAATCCCGGACACTTAACCCCGGCGACATTTAATCCCGCGTCAGTTAATCCCGCGACAGTTAATCCCGGCGACATTTAATCCCGGCGACACTTAATCCCGCGACATTTGATACCGCGACACTTAATACCTGTACACACGTGAGTACGAATATTTGTACGACTGTTCAAAGTGTTCAGATTTTCTGTTGTAAGTTTACATCTGTAGGCTACATAAAACGATCATTATAAAGGATTTTAAACAGAGTTTGCGAAGTTCAGTCTACGATAGGGCAGTGACATGGAGGCGAATTTTGGCTGCAGTAGCAAAGGCAAACAAACTGTGATACATGGAAATTACGAATACATTAAACTTCGCGACAATGCAAACGGAGCTATTTTTATGAAAAACAGTGAATAAGTTACTGCTGTTAATATTTATTTTATCGAATTTTACTGGTTTTTATAATATTTAACTGCAAAGGCTAAACTCTTTTGAACAATAGTGAATTATTGCTTTGAATATTGCTTTTATAGAATTCAACTTTTAAAAATGTTATTTTACTTTCCCGGTATTAAGTGTCGCGGGATTAACTGTCGCCGGGATTAACTGTCGCGGGATTAATTGGTCGCGGGATTAAGTGTCGCGGGATTAACTGTCCGGTACTAACTGTCGCGGTATTAAGTGTCGCGGGATTAAGTGTCATGGAACCACTATACTATACTATACTATGCTATGCTATGCTATGCTATGCTATGCTATGCTATGCTATGCTATGCTATGCTATGCTATGCTATGCTATGCTATACTATACTATACTATACTATACTATACTATACTATACTATACTATACTATAAGGACTTGCATGGACATTTCAGCTGATGTTTATCCGTTTATGTGAGAATCAAATAGGCCTACAATTCGTCGGTTGGACAAAGAAGGATAGAGACACCGTTGAGTTAAGACGTCGATGGCAGAGCATTAAATCACAACTAAGAGGCAATCGGTCAGACGTCGTGGATCTAAAGCCGCATCTATTCTAGTTTCTGACGAGTTTTACTGGTTTTCGGTTGTTATAGAAAGCAATCAAGGATTGTTTCACCTGTAGAGTAGACTGATGTTAGTTGCCGTAGTCAGTGGCGGCGCCAGAATTTCAGTTTTGGGTGGACTGAATCCTAGCGGAGAAAATTTCCCATTTTCATCCGCCAAAAATTCTGACGACCTTTTTTTAGTTATTTGGTCGACGAAATCTCATGGATGTATTTCATTTGTTAGGGGCGGGCTTATCGTGGAAATATTTCAGTTGTACATGTGACAAAAAACCGGATGGCCTTTTTAAAGGGAGGGCTTAGCCCCGGATGGCCTCTTTTAGGGGGGCTTAGACCCTAACACCTCCCTGGCGCCGCTACTGGCCGTAGTAGTTCGTTGCTCCATCGAAACGACGTCGGGTGGTTCTAGATGTTTGCTTTCCGAAATGATTCAGCTCGACTGAGAAGCATAGTAGGAAGTATATTTGATGGAAAATCTATACTTGCAGTAGATGAACACGACGAAGATAGGTCGATGAATCAGTTTATCGTTAATCGGTATCCTATCCGTTTGTGTTCGCCCGTGACGTCTGGGATTCGAATCCCAGCGCAATTCAATCGGTAAAAGGTTTACGGTCGGTTTTCGGTTCTTGCAGTATGAAAGAATTGTAGAAAATTACCGGAGTGTAAGACGTTGATTTATAATTATGGTGTTGGGATGTGCAGTGCCTGTCCCACACCACGATAAATGTAATGTAATGTAATATGTTATGTAATATAATTCAGACAATTTATATAGCATCGTCACTCGTCAGTAGCAAGCCACTTCTAGGTTGCTTTACACGCATAATGTCAACTGTCAGAGCAAATGTCATGAGCTCGAGAGCAAGAGCAGCTTCAATTGTTTTTTTAAAAGTTGGTTCAGTTTTGATTTCCTGGATAGTTGATGGAAGACTGTTGATAAAGGAAGAGGGTTCTGCGGTGGGCTTGCATCCCACCCAGGTAAAACAACTTTAGCAGCAGAGATAACGCAGAAAATTGGGGCGAGGGCTTCGAGAGGATCAACAATCTACAGTTTCTCGAGATGACGTGGAATATAGCATAATAATATACAATTTAGACGCCGTCGTACGTGTTACTCCTCTTCCGAATTCCCAGCTGATACAGTTTTTTATGTGCCGTCCGAACAGGATTTTTCCATTTGCTATTGCCTTTGCCTAGAATAGGATAAAGACAATTTACACAATAATTTTATAAGCCCACTTTAGTCAGATTGCACGTAGGTTACTTCGTTGACTCTTCAGGGCAGGAACGTTCCAGAAGATAAACGAAATTAAGAGTGAAGTGATGACGCGAAGTCTTTTTCGTAGCGTTGTCTATACACGAAATAGTCCTGGGCATTATACTTAGAAGGGCTAGAAGCCTGGAATCATATGTGAATATGTAGTTTGATGATTGTAATCGTACATTTATATAGCGCCACTACAAGAGAACTCCTCAGAGGCGCTCCCGACCTGACACCTAACCACAATCAAAGAGAATGGTTTTCAAACGCTTGCGGAAAAGGGGCAAAGAAATACAAAGAAGTTCATTACGAAGACTAATAGGTAACTTATTCCAGAAAGACGGACCAACCATAGCAAAGCTTCTATGTAGCACTGTGGAAGATCGAGCCCTAGGGACAACCAGGTCACCATGCGTAGCAGAGCGAAGGAATCTACGGCCTGGGATGGACAGCACAGGTACACAGAGTTCCATAAGATAGATCGGAGCTTGGCCTGCTAGGCAATTGCGCATGAACATTAAAATCTTAAACTCAATACGTTTTTGCATTGGCAACCAGTGCAGTTCTTCCCGTATAAAACTTGATATATGCCCAAACTTTGGTATGCCGCCAATCAGGCGGGCCGCAGCATTAAGGACAGATTGCAACTTATTAATGCGTGAAAGTGTTAAGCCCGCATAGATGGCACTACCATAGTCAACTCTCGTGCATATAAATGCATGCATCAGAGTAGTGGCAGCTTTGGTTGTAAGTGAGCGACGTACCGAGCGAATTTGACGAAGATGGTAGAAGCAAGTGCGACAAACATTCCTCACGTGATCAGAAAGGGTCAATTCTTGGTCCAAGGTCACACCCAAATCACGCACAGTGGTAGAAAAAGTCATGCCAGGAAAGCAATGTTGCAGATTTTGCATATCAATTTTAGAAACTTGCACACGACTTCCAACCCAAATAAATTGTGTTTTACCAGGATTTAACCTGAGGCGATTGGATGACATCCAGGCACCAATCGTTTCCGACGTCATAAGTATTTTTTCCACAAGTGAGATAGCCTCTAAAGCTGGACCCTGGACATATGCCTGTGTGTCATCAGCATATTGATGTGCAGCAACCCCCACAGAAGACAGAATCTTATTTAGGTCAGCTGTATATAAAATGTAAAGCAAAGGCCCTAAAATGGAACCCTGAGGAAGACCAAAATAAACTCTGGACCAGTCAGACCGGGTGGAACCAAAAACCACAGACTGGCTGCGCTCAGAAAGAAAAGCCTGCAACCACAGCAGTGGGCGGCCAATGACACCAAACGACGTTTCAAGGCGCTCTAAAAGAATGCCATGGTCGACGGTGTCAAAGGCCGCACTCACGTCAAATAAAGCAAGGAGTGATACATGCCCCTGGTCAACAGCAGCATACATGTCAACTAAAATGCGTGTTAAAACAGATTCAGTGGAATGAAATTTTCTGAAGCCTGACTGTTGCTTGGGCAGAAGGGAGTTTGCTTCAAGATGACTAATAAGCTGCAACGATACATATTTCTCGACTATCTTTGACAAGAAAGATAGATTAGAAATCGGTCGATAATTGGCCATGTCATTTACATCAAGACCACTACGCTTAAGTGAAGGCAAAACTATAGCCCGCTTCTGAGAAGAAGGAAGGGCCCCATCTCCCAATGCAGTATTACAAAGTAACAACAGAAACGGCAGAAGATCATCCACTAAGTCCTTGATGAGAAATGACGGCAGCGGGTCGAGCTCACACGACTTCGATGGCGAGGACAGCAACAACTGGCGAAGGTCTTCTGCAGAAAACGGCTTCAGTTGAGACATCCTGCAGTCAGTTGGAGGGAAAGTCGGTGGTATCGCACCTTCAGTTGAACGTCGGACTGCGTCAATCTTCTGTTCCATAAATTCCAGGTAAGCCGCAGCTGTAAATGATGGTTCAATGGGGCTTTTTCCAGAAGTCGAACGACCAAGGACGCTTGAGATAGATGCCCAGAGTCGTCGAGGGTTGTTAGAGTCTTTCTCAATCAGCTTCTCCCAATAGTACATCTCTTTTTCTCTATACACTGTATGCATATGCCGCATGTGCTTGATCCAGGCCACACGGTCCTCAGTGCTTCGTGTTCGCCGAGAGCGTCGCTCGAGACGTCTCACCTCCCGACGAAGATTACGACAATCTCCATCAAACCATGGAGTGAGAGGTCTTTTTCGGGCCTTCACTGTTCTGAGTGGGAGGAGATCATCGATTAATGCACGCATTGATGACTCGTAGATGGAGAAGAGTTCTTCCGAAGAACGGCCTTCCATTGACGATATGTCTTTACAGAGAGGACCATTCAATAGGCCAGCTTTGAAGGCCTCACGGTCCAGATTACGCCAACCTCGCATTGACCTGATAGCATAGATTGGCTGTGCATGAAGGTGAGGAGTAGTGAAGAGCAGAAGACCGTGATCAGAAAGAAACGGCGGTTCCACCCTCATATCTCGGATGACACAGTCATCACGAGTGATGACGACGTCCAGCCAGCCTCCCAAGTCATGAGTTGGCTCTGAAACATGCTGAGCCAAACCGAATTGCTGAATTTGGTCGTTGAAACGGATAGTGTCAGGTGAACTCGGGTCCTCAAGATGGATGTTTAGATCACCTGTTATAACTAGTTGACTGTTGTACGTCGCGAAAATCTCCAATAAAGATGCAAACTCAGCGTGGAATGCAGTTGACGCAGAAGAGGAACCAGGGCGGTAGATGGCAATTAGCGATGATAATGATGTAGTATGATGAATAGGGTGATGAATTGAGAAGATTCATTGCCAAATGACTATTTGTAATAGATGACGCTGTTAGCGAAACAGTTCTCTTGAGTTTTCCCATCATCACTGAATGCATAAATGACTGCCTGTTCGCTTTAACTTTTTGTGTGTGAAAAATAATGCGTGTTCATTCATTTATTCATTCATTCATTCATTCATTCATTCATTCATTCATTCATTCATTCATTGCCTTGGGTTAGGGTTAGAGTCATATTTGTCTACTTTTCAATAATTTTTATTCCTGGGAATTATTTGGACATAGGCCTAACGCGATGTGATTCGTTGGTTGGAAAGGGATTTGTCACGAGAATGCTATGATTATAGTTAACTTGTTTGACGATAATTATAGTTTAGTAATTATATCATATTTTACTTGTGATTTTAATTTGCACGTTTTTTTACCTATTATTACTTTGATGTATTATAATGATGTTCTGTGTCCCATTGTGCGTTTGCAAGTGGAGTAGGCTAATAAAGAAAATACTTACTTACTTATAACGCCCATTGTGTGACGTCAGCATACACTGCTTCCGGACGCTATTATCTATTTCAGACGGACAACTTCTTTGATTAAAATGTCTTAAATAATAATGTCTTTTGTCGAAATCGTTTTGGTGTTGCCCTATCTCTTGCGCTGGTTATCCTCGTTCGATCTACTCGTCACTTACTTACTTACCTACGTCCGTTTTGTGTTTCTTGCAATATTGACGTTTATTTTGTCGACGAAGCGAACATCTGATGAATCCAATAACGATGAACAAAGTTAGTGAATACAAGGAAACTGCGCTTTTTAACTATTGCTTTCAGTCTCACTGTCACAATCAGTTTTTATGTTGAACACTTGAAGTAAGGTCGGTCTGAACTTCTTAACCGCATGGTTTTAAATTTGTTTGCGGCCTGCATGCGCGCATTCAGTAGCGTATACGCTACACATGAAGACACGATCAGCTGCTATGTAGTAGATGTTCACACATGTGTAGGCTAGATATAAGATTGTGATAATGCATGTTTGTTCAAATATCATATCTGTTACTTTCTTCGCAGTCGTAGGCTATAATTGTTCCCTGTTATTTCCGTGCAATATAGGCTAGGCTAATTGTAAGGCCAGATCTTTATTAAGTGACACCTTTCAAACTGTTCATAGGCTACGTAGGCTTATATTGAATTGTTAGTCTTACGCTAGGCAATGTCTTTATTGTATTCGTTGCTGTTATTATGTTCCGGTTTTTGCATCAATATAGGGTCAGATAAGACAAGATAAGATAAAATAAGATATTTTGTTTTCTGCTTCTAGCACTCTTCCAAAGCCAAGACAATGTCAAACGTGCAAATGTCGACTCAAATAGCGACACAACGGTAGGCTATATTAAGATCAGATGTAGTCGAAAATTATGATATAAACTTAGGGAATTTCTTGAGCGGTCAGATTTAATAATTGACATGCTTTTCTGAAGCCATATAGCCACTGAATACACCAATATCAATTTTTGAATGACATGTGCTGATTTCTACTGCTTTAGATTTGTGCCCATGCACTGTTCTGGAACTGATTTACATTCAGCAGCAAGATAAATTTAAAATGTTTTGCTCTCCAGTTGCAAACCTAATTATGTAGTAAATGACATCTGTATTCCGCGTGCAAGTAGTAAGCTTATAGCCTAATATTAGGCCTATAAACCCATAAGCTTCCGTGAACTCCACTCGTGCTTAGCTCATAAGTAGCTTATGTTTAGTCTACTCTAATAGGCTCATGTTCCTGTAATTTAATCAGCTTTCTTCCCGTAGTTGATTTCTAATTCGTTTACGTTTCTGCTAGTCGACTTTGCAGTCACTGCGCGCTGCATACTAAAACCATGAAATTCCTCATCTTCCTCTCTTTCTTCATGACAACTAGATACTCAGTGTTTTGTTTGCTACTGTGGCATTTTCAGATGTTGTTACTTCCAACCCTTGTACATTGCAGGTAGTCAGCGTAACTTAAAATATGAATGAGTTACTGTAGAAGGATCGCATGAATTACTTTTTGAAGAATCTTAGCATAGTTATACGGTAATATTCAAAGTAATTTGATTTTGCTGAATTTAATTTAAATTACAAATTACTCGAAGAAATGCAATTGAATTAAAAATTACAAGTTACTTTGACGAAGACCAGCAATTTACAAATTATAAATAACAATTGTGCTTTAAATTACCGTACGTGATTTAAATTACTCAATTAAATTATTGCCCATCCCTGATAAGTGGGATACAAAAGCGCTATGTTGAACTGGCACATGCAGACCTACATTTGTTACGTTTCGCCGTTATGTAGGCAGAGGGAAACTGGAAGGCCTAATGGCATAATATGGAGTGGCTGCGGGCGTCTCCTAAAGGCAGAATCAAAAGTTGGCAGCCTTATGTCCGACTCTGTCTTGAATTTTTTGTACTTGGTTAATATTATGCCGAAGCGTTCTTGGGAAATGTGTTAACTCGTGATCATATCGTAAAATGTTTGTGTGTAGTTGCAAGATCTACCGATGGAGCTACTGGAATGTATCCTCGTCAAAGTCGTAGCTACGGAAGTGATCGGTTTGAAGTTGGTCAAAAGTGTATGGAAAGAAAAGGCTGATCTGGAGATAGGTCGGCTGGGAACTGTCTGTTCGCAATGGAGCCACATCCTGTCGACCAACTCCTTCCGAATTAAACTTCATAGAATTCTAAATGGAACTGGTTAGTTCATGACACTAAGAATTGTATCTTTCGTTTAATTTGAAGCTGACAAACCGCAGAATGTTTATAAATCATAGTTAACGGATGATAACAAGTTCTTACAAGAGTCGAAATTAGCTGTCGTCTGCAGCCATGCAAGGCGTCCACCGCGTCATATACTTCTCATTTTACCAACGCCATCTGCCGATTGGAAGGGTGAGTTGACCTCAGGGAGGGCAGCGGGCAGCGGGCCCGCGTTTGTAGGCTATACCCTTCGTGCCCGAGTGGTACCATTACCATAAACCTTTCTAAAGAAGCTTTATTGCCATTATTAAACAAACTTTATTTGTGATTATGATAATAGAAAAAGATCTGAAAATGGAATTAAGGTGAAGGTTAAAGGGAATTAATGCATGAAGGTATAACTGAGTCGGTGACTCGAAACGGAGTATCCCCCTGAAAGCTATCCGTGGGGATGAAATAATCTATCCCTCAGGATGGAATTAACCGGTCTAGACTATCCGGGCATGAACCAGTCTATCCCCTTTTTTGAAAAATGCGTATAATCGAAAAATTGTGTGCTCTAATCAAAATTTGAAGTGACTCTAATTGTTTTAAGTGACCTAAGCAATGTTCAGAGAAAGGAAACTCGAGTTTATTTAGTGACTCTGAGCGTTTTTAAGTGTTTTTAAAGTTTTAAGTGCTCTAAAACCAAAGCCAACAATTATCTAGTAGGAATAAACATACCTGTTAGTGTCATTGTTCAAAACAAAGCAGATGAAAATTAATTTGCTAAGTGTCCTAGACAATGTTCAGAGAAAGGCAACTCGAATTTATTATTTTAGTAACTCTGAGCGTTTTTAAGTGTTTTAAAAGGTTTTAAGTGCTCTAAAACCAAAGCCAACAATTATCTAGTAGGAATAAACATACCTGTTAGTGTCATTGTTCAAAACAAAGCAGATGAAAATTAATTTGCAAAAAATACACTCGGAAGTGACTTTTTCGACTTTTCTTCATTTAGGGGGACTTAAAGCATTCTTTCACACTTAAAGCATTCTTTCACACTTGAAATCATAAATAATTTGGTTGAGATGACAGCATAAAATTTTACCATTACAGTGTGGATATTCAAAACATCAACAATGGG
This sequence comes from Lumbricus terrestris, assembly GCA_949752735.1. Lineage (NCBI taxonomy): Eukaryota > Metazoa > Annelida > Clitellata > Crassiclitellata > Lumbricidae > Lumbricus > Lumbricus terrestris. Next base: position 40,648,077 of record OX457041.1, read on the forward strand.
AGCATCTCCTCCCCAGGCACCTTCCCCTCGGTGATCGTTCTTTGGCCACTCGTTCGTTCCACCCCGCCCCCAAATACGGGGCCCAGTCTCCGCCATGACCCATCTAGATTGCGCACTATAAGTGATGTATTATTCATTGGGTGCCTAAGGCCTACGAACCTTTCAGGAAACAAAGCAAGTGTGAAAATGAGATGTTTAAAGAAGTAAGTTTACTTAACAGAGAATGGTTAGTGCCTGTGGCGACCTTAACGATTCAAATCTTCCACGTTTCAATTTAGTTGCGTAAGCTATGAACTTGTGGTTTGGAGTCTTATGTGTAGTACAGTCAGATCTCTCCTGTCTAGTCTTTACACGCAAAAATGCACGAATGCATGTAGGCTATGTTGGGAATTATATTTCACGTTTCATGAATATTAATTTTGTTCTAATACATGTTGTTTCTTTAACGCGATATCTAAATCGGAGTGAACTATTTTCAGACCAGGAGAGCGTTCTAGTGGAAGTCTTGCACGAGTTTTCGATCATCCACCCAGAAATCCGTGCCGTGACTACAATGAATGATGAAATATTTATGTTGCACAAGCCACGCGATAAAAACTATGCTGTTCATGTTTACGATCGCAACAATATGGCTGTGATGAAGGATGTCATCCCGCTACCAGGGGTAGATCCGGTGAGCTTGGCAGCTTGCAACGTATCCAACTGCGTCTATGTTGGCCTGCGAAAGAAAATCTGTCTCCGTCTTTCAATTTTACGCATTTCGAAAGATGCTGAACATCAGCTTAGTTTGCTGCCATGGATAAAAGAACACAAACACTGGATTGCTACGATGTCGGTCTCAGCCAATGGTAGTCTGATAATCATTTCTCTGCAGGATGAATGGGATCCTAATTTAGTGAGCATATATGATGAGAATGGTTCCTTGCAGCATGAGATAACGTTTTCACCAATTACTGATGCGCTCAGATATAAAAACGTGATTCAGAGATCAAACGGCAACTTCATATTGGTTTATGTCAACGAGAAGAATGATAGAATGAAGCTCACGGAAATTGATACAAGTGGAAGTGTTGTACGCCAATATGACTCAGTAAACTTACTTAGTCAGGATGATGAAGAGTATTTTGTCAGTTTTACAGACATTCAAGGTGGAATTGTAATAGCTCAGCTTTTCGGGGAAATCGAGATTTTAGATTCCGAGTTTAATCTTAAGGGCATTTACACTATACTGCAAGATGCAGGCAAACGCGTTTTCCTCTACGCCTTGCACTACGATAGCAAGAGAAACGAGATTCTGCGCATCAATAATGACTGGAGTACTGGTATCACTGCTTTAACTATCTTACGTTTCACAGAAGAATGAACCATTGAAATGGCTGCTGACGCTCGGGGCAGTTTTTGATTAGCCTACTACTAATTTAAATTTCTCTTGGCTTGGAAGTGCCATTTTATGGCTACTGCTATCTGCAATGTCGAACGGTGTTAAAGACTTAGATTTATGCGGTTTTCATTCAGAATTTGTCTATATAAATCGGGTTACCTTTAAAAACCTCGCTCTTCATTGCATCGTGCTTTCTATTTTAATAAATATTATGCTATTTCATCCATTGACTTGAAGACAAACCAGTTTTATGAGCTTCGCTTACTTTTGACAATAAAATTATTACGGTTTTTCAGTTGAATTAAATCATACGCTGCATTTAATAAAGCTTTGGGGCTCAAGGTAAATGCACGGCCGATTATAGAAATTCTGGGACCGTTGGCAGAAAAGTCAGAGACCACTGAACTATCTTATAGGGTCAACAGAGATTGGGCAAGGCGAATACCTTTGCCACGTTCCTCTCTTAACTTCGCTCCATGCATCTCGTTCCGAAAAGGTGCCCGGCCATGGAAAGCGCAAGTCACTTTCGCACGCCTCCGAGCAAGTAAAATGGCAGATCCGACGACATTGTGTCTTGTTCTGTGACCAGTGCTATACTCAAGGGTATATATACGCGGGTATATGGCGTATACTCACCTCCGGGAAAAATGACAGCGTATACTCAGCTCAAAAAACGAGGGTGCACGCGGGTATACAGCGTAGACCTATAAGCAGCAGCAGCAGCGGCGGCGGCGGCGGCAGCAGCAGCAGTAGCAGTAGCAGTAGCAGTTGTAGTAGTAATAGTTTATCTTATCGTTTCGTATCGATGTCACTCGTCTTCAGTATTCCGTCACTATAACTATGGAGTCATACAGACGACGTACATGTATAGGCCTAAGTTGTGCAGCTGCAGTAGACTGCATGCATGGCTCTGTGTCAGGGTCTGCATGGCTCGCATACGCGCCGGCCTGTCTCTCCATTAGTCCACGCATCTGTAGCCGATAATAACATGAACCCCGTTCGTTGTAAATACTCCAAGCAGTCGATGTTGACCAACTCTAGTGAACCGACAACGAGCGATCAGGATCAGCTCCAATGTAAGAACCATATGCGTCTAGTTACAGACCTACGCATCGTCTTCTCTATAAAATAATTATGTCCAAGTGCTGGTTGCAAGGCCGTAGCCAGGATTTGATTTCGGGATGTGTTTCACCAATTTTCCCTCGAGAAAAACTGATGACCTTTTTTTGTCATCCGGTCGAAATCTTCAAAAAATGTCACCAATTAATTAATTCTGTTTTTTTACATTTTTTCATTTCGGGGGTTGTTTTCATGGTTTTATTTCGTGGTTTTTACATCATGTGGTCGTACATGTAAATGCATTCTATTTTTTTTCACATTTTCCATTTCGGGAGAGGTGTTCAAACACCCAAAACACCCCCCCAGCTACGGCCATGGCTGGTTGTCTCTAGAGTAGCGCTCAATAAGTTTGGAGCTTATGGTTACGACTACGATTAGGATTTGCATGGGCGTCTCAGCTGATGTATAAACGAGAATCGAATGCGATAATTCGTCGGATGGACAAAGAAGGATAGAGACACCGTTGAGTTAAGACGTAAATAAATAAAAAGTTGATGTGTCATCAGCAAACAAAATTATTAACATAATATTAGAACACTCCCAAATATCATTTATCACCTGCAGAGAAACAAGACCGATAGAATAAGAAAGTGAACTGGAGACAGCAGAACGATCAAAGATGTGCTTGAAGTATTAGTTATAATAGCGAATGACGTGTTGATGGAAAGAGTTGACTCAAGAGTGCAGGACCAATGAATGCCAAAAAGTTTGAGTTTTGGTCAGAATATAATATACCTATAATGTACTCTTTATTATAGTCCCTGCTCGCGGTACAAGGTAATCATGCCTGTCACGTGGGCATGCATGGACACAGAGAGGAGGCTGAATTAGCGGATGAGATCATGGAGATATAGCAGAGTACTCTAGACCGGAGCAAGACTGGTAATTTAAAATATGAATCTTGAGCTGAATAATAATTATTATACAATACAATAATACATCTGTAAGTCGAGGATGCCCTCATTACAAAGCTCAATAGTGCACATTGAAGTCGGACAACCATTAAAAACTATAGGCATACACTATGTGAATATGTAGTTTCATGACAATGATGTAGTATGATGAATAGGATGATGAATTGAGAAGAATTATTCTCAAATGACTATTTGTAGCCTAATAGATGACCCTGTTAGCGGAACGGTTCTTTTGTGTTTACCCATCATCACTGATTTTTTTTATTGAACTGGTTTTTTGGTGAAACATAAAGTGTGCTAATTCATTAATTTCATTCAATGCCTTGGGTTAGGTTTAGGGTTATTATTTATATTTGTCTACTTTTCAATCAATTTTATTCCTGAGAATTATTAGTACATAGCGTCCATTGTGTGACGTCACCATACACTACTTCCGGACGCCATTATCTATTTCAGACGCACAACTTCCTTAATATCATGTTATCTTAATAACTGTTGTCGAAATCGTTTCGGTGTTGCCATATCACTTGCGCTGGTTATCCTCGTTCCATATTGCTCGTCACTTACCTTCGACCGTTTTGTGTTTCTTGCAATATTGACGTTTATTTGGACAAAGGAGACGTTTGGCAATTCTTCTGTTAACGCCTAACACTCCCTTCAATTATGTCGAAGAAACGAACATCTGATGAATTCAACAACGACGAACAAAGTACATGTAAGTAAAGAGGCCCACAAAGAAAATGCGCTTTATAACTATTGTATGCATTCTCACAAACAGAATCAGTTTTATGTTGAACACTTGAAATAACGTCGGTCTGAACTTCCTAACCAACATTTCGCATAGTTTTAATTTGTTTAGGGCCCACGCATATTCAGTAGCGTAGCCTACACGTGAGCATGCGAGCAACTGTTTGCATGGCGCTCTGCATGAGAAGTGTGTATGCTAGATATACATTGTAGCTCTAGGATGATAATGCATTGTTAATCAAATATCATATAGGCCTATGCTACTTCTTTGCGGTAGTAGGCTATTATATTGTTCGCTGTTATTGTATGCGTTGCTGCTATTACGTTCGGGTTTTTGCATCAATAAAGATCACTTCATATCTACTTTGTTTTTCCGCTTCTAGCACTCTTCCAAAACCAGGACAATGCCAAACGTGCAAATGTCGACTCAAATAGCGACACAACGGTAGGCTATAATGAGAACAATAGTAGGCTACTGTAGTCGTAAATTATGATCTAAACCTAGGGAGATTTCTTCAACGATCAGGTTTAACTATGGTCTGATAGTTGGCATGCTTTTTAAAGCAAAATAGCCACTGAATACCATAATTAGCATTTAAATTCGAAATCAAAGTAGCAATTTGCGTCTATGTAGCCTACAATTTGACATGTGTCATGAACCTTTGTCGGTTTTGTAAATTCCGGTGAAAACTGGATTAAAATGCCGACATTTCGAAAATATTTCAATAACTGCTAGTCTATAGAATGTTGTAAGAAAAGAAGAAAATCTTATGCGGCTCAATGATACAGCAAAAGTAAACAAAGATTGATTCGATCTTGCTTACTCTTTTCACTTTTAAATTCGTGACTGAATTCTAACCAGAATCATCTGTGAATTGGGACGTATAATTATGCTAAGTTCTTTTCTGCGTTTTCTGCGTTTTTCCCACTTCACTTCGCCCGCTTCTAACTCAGCTTTACCTCCTGATGTAAGTTGAGTGATTGAAAGTGTGTTCTAATTCTATAGATTGTCTAATGTGTAGATCTGTAGATCTATTGCTGACCTGTGTACAAATCTGCTTCATATGTTTATTTTTATACATGGTTAATAGCCTACTACGCTGAAGGGTTCTTGGGATATGTATTAACTCATAATCATATCGTAAAATGTTTGCGTGTAGTTGCAAGATCTACCGATGGAGCTACTTGAATGTATCCTCGTCAAAGTCGTAGCTACGGAAGTGATGGATTTGAAGCTGGTCAAAAGTGTGTGGAAAGAAAAGGCTGATCTGGTGATAGGTCGACTGGGAACTGTCTGTTCGCAATGGAGTCACATCATGTCGACAAATTTCTTCCGAACTAGACTTCACAGAATCCTAGATAGCACTGGTTAGTTCATGAAACTAAGAATAGCATCTTTTGTTTAGTTTGAAATTTGACAAACCGCAGAATAATTACAATATCATTCATGGCATATATGAACAGATGATAATAAATTATTACAGGAGTCGAATATAACTGTTTGGCAGCCATGCAAGGCGTCCATCACACCTTACTGTTAATTTGGAGAACGCCATCTGCTGAATGAAAGGCTGAGCTGACCCTTGGGAAGGTAGCGGGGAGCGGTCCCGCGTTCGTATGCCCCTCGTGCCGTAGTGTTACCATTGGCCGAAATCCCTCTTCCAGAGAAGCTTTATTGCCATTATTAAATCAACCATTCACGTTTAGGTTAACGTTTTTATTCACATTATTATTCACGTTTAGGTTCAAGTTATTCTTTTTACCGTGAAAATGGTATCTTTTCACGGGTTTAGGTTCAGAGTTATTAGATTTGGGGGTGGGCAAAAATGACTTTTCGCGAAACTTCAATCAGGAACCAAAGCAAGTCTGAAAATGAGATATTATAAAGAAATAGGTTTACTGAACAATGGTTTGTGCCTGCGGCGACCTTAACGATTCAAATCTTCCAAGTTTCAATTTTGTTGCGTAAACTATGCTTCTTGTCGTTTGGAGTAACACGTGTAACCCAGTCAATTTTCTGTCTAGTCTTTACACACGAAAGTGCATGTATGTTGGGAATTATATTTCACGTTTCGTAAATATTTATTCTAATACTTATCATTTCTTTGGCTCAATGCATAAAGTAAAATGCTGTTTTCAGCACAGAAGAGCATTGGTTTCGAAGTCAATTTTCTGTCTAGTCTTTACACACGAAAGTGCATGTAGCCTATGTTGGGAATTATATTTCACGTTTCGTAAATATTTATTCTAATACTTATAATTTATTTAGCTCAATATGTAAAGTAAAATGCTGTTTTCAGCCCAGAAGAGCATTGGTTTCGAAGTCTTGCTCGAGGTTCAGACCTTGCACCCAGAGATCTTTGCGGTGACTACAATGAATGACGAAATATTCATGCTGTACAAGCCACGTGATCAAAACTGTACTATCTATGTATACGACCGCAACAATCTGGCTGTGGTGAAGAATGTCGTCCCGCTACTAGGAAGACATCCGGTGTGCATGTTAGCGTGCAATGTGTCCAACTGCGTCTATGTTGGTTTGCGAAAGCAACTCTCTCCCTGCCTTTCAGTTTTACGCATTTCGAAAGATGCAGAACATCAATTTAGCATATCGCCATGGATGGAGGACCACAGACTGTGTATCCATGCGATTTCAGTCTCCGCCAGTGGTAGCTTGCTAGTGGTTTCAGAGAGGCACCATTGGGAACCTCATGTAGTAAGCGAATATGATGCGTATGGTTTTTTGCAACAGGAAATAAGGTTCACCCAAGATGCTGATACGATCAAGTATCGATACTTAAGTAAAAGGTCAAATGGTAACTTCATATTGGCTTATGCCATCAAGAAGCATAGCAGACTGATGCTCAAGGAGATCGATTCAAACGGAAGCGTTGTACGCCAGTATCAATCAGTAACCCTACTTTGTTTTGAGGATGAAGAGAGTAATTTCGTCAGTTTTGTAGATATTCTTGGTGCAATTGTGATAGGCGAGTCTTACGGAGAAATCGAGATTTTGGATTTCGAGTTTAATCTCAAGCACAATTACGATCTACTGCAGGATGCAGGGAGACACACTTTCGTCTACGACTTGCACTACGATAGCAAGAGAAACGAGATTCTGCGCATAAATAATGACTGGGGTACTGGTATCACTGTTTTAACTATCTACCGTTTCACAGAAGAATGAACCATCGAAATGGCTGTTGACGATCGGGGCAATTTTTATTTTAATAATTTAGATTTTTCCTTGGCATGGAATTATTGCCAGAATGATGGCAATCTGCAACGTTGTACTGTGTTAAAGACTTTTGCGGTTTAGCTTATACATCCAGAACTTGTCTATATAAATCAGGTTACCTTTACAAAATCGTTCTTCGTTTATATGTGCTTTTTATTTTAATAAAAATTCTGTTATTTCATCTATTGACTGAAGGCAAAACAGGTTAATGAGCTTAACCCACAATCGAGGACAATAAAATTACTATGGTTATTGAATAACACGTTTGTGATAAAATCACACCCGGCTATATAATATATAGCCTATAATGCGTCAGCATGTGGGGAATCTCATTGAGAGGTGCGAACGAGAACGAAGTTTCATTTCTCTTTATGAGACATAGGGGACAAGTTAAGACATGACTCGGGTTGCGAAGTATACAGAAAAGCATGGGCGGAGTTTGGTTAGCTCAGAACTGTCTTAGATAACATACCTAGACCAGCATCCAATCCAGTAACTGTTTAAAATGAACTTTACACAATCGTGTGTGTGTGGGCATGGGTACACATGTATATGTGTGTGCATGTGTGTGCGCGCTTGCTTGTGTGTTATAATGACCGACCATAACCTTACACCTGATAGTAGTAGTTTATCTTCTCGTTTCGTATCCTTGCCACTCGTCTTCAATATTCCGTCGCTATAACTACATGTATGGAGTCATGCAGACGGCGTATAAGTTGTGCAGCCGCAGTAGACTGTTAATTCAAATTTGACAAACTGCAGAATGATCACCGGTACAATTCATAGTATAATTATATGAACGGATGCTAACAATTATTACAGGAGTCCAATCTGACTGTCGGCAGCCTTTCAAGGCGTTCGTCGCGTCCTGCTGTTTGTTTTATCCAACGCCTTCTGCCGAATGGAAAGCTGAGTCAACCTCAGGGAGGTAACGGGCCCGCGTTGTATGCCCTTCGTACCTGAGTGGTACCATCTCCTTAAATCCTACGAAAGAAGCTTTATTCCCATTATTAAACAGACTTTGTTCATGATTACAATAATAGAATATCTGAAAATGGAATTGAGGTTAATGCATGAAGGTAAAACTGAGCCGGTGTCATGAAACGGAGTATCCCCCCTGAAGGCTATCCGGGGGGATGAATTAATCTATCCCCCCGGATGGAATTAACCGGTCTATACTATCCGGGGGGATAAACCATTCTATCCCCTTTTTTGAAAAATGAGCATAATAAAAATATTTATGCTGTAATCAAAATTTAAAGTGACTCTAATTGTTTTAAGTGTCCTAGGCAATGCTCAGATAAAGGCAACTCGAATTTATTTAGTGACTCTGAGTGTTCTTAAGTGTTTTAAATGTTTTAAGTGCTCTAAAAATAGCGCAAAACAAATTATCTAGTCGGAATAAACATACCTGTTAGTGTCATTGTTCAAAACAAAGCAGATGAAAATTAATTTGCCAAAAAAACTCCACTCGAAAACGGTTTTTTCGACTTTTTTAATTTTGGGGGGATACAATTAATACGGGGGATACTCTATTTCGTGACACCGGCCATGAATGAGCTGCTTTGTCTAAAGACGACCAGTTTTTCCGAAAAAACTGGTCATCTTTAAATTTTTTCATAAATAGTGGCAACAACGGACCGGATCATAGATCTAATCAAATTTGCACAAATATCTTTCATTGGATATACTGGATAAGACGGCCCTGCTTTCAATCTTACGCATTTCGAAAGATGCTGAACATCAGTTTAATTTGCTGCCATGGGATAAAAGATCACAAACTGTGGATTGCTACGATGTCGGTCTCCGCCAACGGTGGCCTGATAATCATTTCTCTGCAGGATGAATGGGATCCTAATTTAGTCAGCATATATGATGAGAATGGTTCCTTGCAGCATGAGATAACGTTTTCACCAATTAGTCTACTGATGCGCTCAGATATACAAACGTGATTCAGAGATCAAACGGCAACTTCATATTGGTTTATGTCAACGAGAAGAATGATAGAATGAAGCTCACGGAAATTGATACAAGTGGAAGTGTTGTACGCCAATATCACTCGGTAAACTTACTTTCTCATGGCGATGAAGAGTATCTTGTCAGATTTACAGACATTCAAGGTGGAATTGTAATAGCTGAGCTTTTCGGAGTAATCGAGATTTTAGATTTCGAGTTTAATCTCAAGCACAATTACGATCTACTGCAGGATGCAGGGAGACACACTTTCGTCTACGCCTTGCACTACGATAGCAAGAGAAACGAGATTCTGCGCATAAATAATGACTGGGGTACTGGTATCACTGTTTTAACCATCTTCCATTTCACATAAGTATGAACCATTGAAATGGCTGTTGACGCTCGGGACAGTTTTTGATTAGCCTACTACTAATTTAAATTTCTCTTGGCTTGGAAGTGCCATTTTATGGCTACTGCTATCTGCAACGTTGAACTGTGTTAAAGACTTAGACCTATGCGGTTTACATTCAGAATTTGTCTAGGCTATATAAATATGGTTACCTTTAAAAACCCTCGCTCTTTATTGCTTCGTGCTTTCTATTTTAATAAACATTCTGCCATATCATCCATTGACTTAGATCTAAAGGCAAAACGGTTTGATGAGCTTCGCTTACTTTTGACGATAATAAAATTATTATGGTTTTTTAGTTTGATTTACATCATGTGCTGCATTTAATAAAGCTTTGTGGTTCAAGGGCAATGCACGGCCGATTATAGAAATTCTGGGACCGTTGGCAGAAAAGTCAGATACCACTGAACTGTGAATTATCTTATAGGGTCAATAGAGATTTGGCAGGGCGAATACCTTTGCCACGTTCCTCTCTTAACTTCGCTCCATCTCGTTCCGAAAAGGTGCCCGGTCATGGAAAGCGCAAATCACTTTCGTACGCCTCCGAGCAAGTAAAATGGCAGATCCGACGACATTGTGTCTTGTTTTTGTTCTGTGACCCAACTGTAATTTCACCGTACTTTAACTGCTCCCTTCATCCCACCGACCAGCCCGTCTGCCCGCCCGTCTGCCTGCGCTTTTGTATCCCACTTATCCTTCGTGTCCTCTACATATGCTACTCTGCGTTATAACTGGTTCTGAACGATACAAAGCTCACCGTGATTTATAGGTAGACCTACAAATGTCTGAAAACAAAATTTATGTCTTTTAAATTGTGCTCTCATCCAAAGACAATTCCAACCAGTCAAGGCTAAAGACATTCTATAGGTAGGCCCTATTATATTGTATTTGATAAACTGTTTTTTTGTACCTGATAGCGGTGTGTCTATCAGTTTTTGTTACCATTAAACGAATATAGGCCTAATAATAACGTGAGATGAGTTTCTGTGAAGAAATAGGCTTATGATATTCCAGCGGTTTTAGATGGATCTTTTATCTGCCTCTCCGGGAAAGACTGCAAAGATTTCCAGATGTTTCCTGAAAACAAAATAGGTGTTGATCATGTTATGCGACGCATCAATGCATGATTATAAAGGCCAGACTAATATACATTATAGAGTCTATATTATAATATACATAGTCTATAATATATATATATATATATATGCCTGTTATCACATGATCAAATGCTGTCGCGTGCTTGTGTGTTATAATGACCGACCATAACCTCACACCTGATAGTATATAGTAGTAGTGGTTCTGATAGTAGCCTAGTAGTTTATCTTCTCGTTTCGTATCCTTGTCACTCGTCTTCAATATTCCGTCACTATAGCCATGGAGTCACGCAGACGACGTATAAGTTGTGCGGGTGCAGTAGACTGCATGCATGGCTCTGTGTCAGGGTCTGCATGGCTCGCATACGCGCCAGCCTGTCTCGCCATTAGTCCACGCATCTGTAGCCGATAATAAATTGAACCCCGTTCGTTGTAAATACTCCATGCAGTCGATGTTGACCAACTCTAGTGAACCGACAGCGATCAGGATCAGCTCCAATGTAAGAACCATATGCGTCTAGTTACAGACCTACGCGTCGTCTTCTCTATAAAATTATATCCAAGTGCTGGTTGCCTCTAGAGTAGCGCTCAATAAGTTTGTAGCTTACGGTTACGACTACGATTAGGATTTGCATGGGCGTCACAGCTTATGCTTAAACGAGAATCGAATACGATAATTCGTCGGTTGGACAAAGAAGGATAGAGACACCGTTGAGTTGGGACGTCGGCGGCAGAGCATTAGATCACAACTAAGAGGCAATCGGTCAGACGTGGATCTAAAGCCGCATCGAGTTTCGGTTGAGTTTTACTGGTTTTCGGTTCCTAAAAGCAGCCGACAACTGTTTAAACCGAGATGTGAGTTACATTTAGTGGTTCGTTGCTCGATTGAAAGACGTTGGGTGGTTCTAGATGTTTGCTCTCCGAAATGATTTAGCCCTACTTCGATCGCGTGAGAGGAAATCACCGACGGAATAAATCGTAGGAAGTGCTTCATGGAAAATGTAAGCTTATGCTTGCAGCGGATGCATATACGACGAAGGTAGGTCGATGATGAATCAGATTGTCGTTGATATGTATCGCCGACGATACACATGGACTTTCCGCTTTGAGTAGGAAACGTCTCTGAATTGTTACCTCTAAGGGGCGCTATACCAATTTCATGGAGAGAGATAGATTGATAGATGAATGCATCGATGGATGGATGGATGAATGGATGGATGGATGGATGGATGGATGGATAGACTTTTGGACAGCAGACACACACACAGATAGATAGATAGACAGACAGATAGGGCCTATACGTGGACCTGATTACATTACACATGCTATTCTTCAGCTAGGAAGTCCAGACCTGATCATCATTGAGTAATTCAGCGGTCATAGAATAAACGGATGCCTTCCATCGATCGGTAACATAATAAAATGCATAAATTAAATCATAAGCTTTTCTATATAAATATCCTACCCAGCCCAGACAGCCCTGACCCATAAAAGTCGCCAGACCTTTGGGCATTTGACTCTGTCCCTCTTTGATACCGCCATTGATTACTATATCTGATCAATCGATCGATCCTGTAACAGCCAATCTTCCGTTCAGAGAAATTCTCTCGATTCACATTACAGATAACTTAAAATCAATTCAATGCACGCTCCTTCTATTGGTTATTTCATTCCGTCATGCCGTCCCTCACACAATGCCTTGTATCCTTCCTTCCTTCCTTCATTTATCCATTCCATCGCGTCTTTCTTCATTTATCCGTTCCATCCCGTCTTTTTTCCTTCTTTCTTCCCGTCACTTCCTTCTGTCTTCCTTTTCCTCGTCCATTCGTTTCCCTCTCCACTCGTTCTTAGCTTATAGTTCTTCCTGCATGCTCTCTTCCTATAGAGATCTTTTTTCCCTTTTTCTTTCCTTTCTTTCATTTTCTCGTCCTGTTGCATATTTTTCAGCATTAGCCTATGCTCAGATCCCAACTGGTTTTTTTTAACTCCGCCACTGGTTGCACTCTGCCAGTGCCAGTCTCAAGCCTGGATAAAGGAGGAGGGCGTCGCTAATGGTCTTTGTTACCACACAGTGGCGTTAAACTGCAACTACCACCACCCAGCTGGTTTTAGTCTTCAGCGATTGAATCGTGTTAATATGTTATTAGTCTGGCCAGATTGCAGTAACAGAGGTCCAGCAATGGACGGACGAACCTGTATTGCCGTTGCTACGCTGCGTCTGACTGATTTGCTCTCAAGTCAGAGTAATGCCTGCTCATTGCTCACCTGCTCTTCTGCCATCTCATCGTCTTTCTCAAGTGGTCATCCTCTCATTTCAGCGTCTGCGATGCCACGGGCGCTCGCATATATATAGGCACTAAGACGTTGTCGTGCGTTGCTAGGGCACTCTGGCACGCTGTGATGGTTGAGAAGAATATTTATAGCAGCTCTGAATCATTCTACAGCGACAGACGCAAACATTGTCTGGGTAATGCTATGATGCTGCTACAGGAAGAATCTAAAAACGACCAGATGTCGGAATCACAAGCCAGACATGGCAGACAGACGGACGGGACGGACGGACAGACGGACGGATAGAGAGACGGAGAGACGGACAGACGGACGGACAGACGGACAGACGTACGGACGTATGAACACACGGAGGACAAAGACGGGCAAATAGACAGACGGGCAAATAGACAGACAGACGGACGGACGGGCCACAGAGACAGACGGACAGATAGACGGAGGACAGATAGACTGATGGACGAACGGACGGACAGATAGACGGACAGACGAATAGATAGACGGACAGATAGACGGACCAACGGACAGATGGACGGACGGGCCACACAGACAGACGGACAGATAGAGGGACAGATAGACGGAGGACAGATAGACGGAGGACAGATAGACGGACGGACGGACGGACGGACGGACGGACGAACTTGTAAAACGACGTCCGAGCGGACGGAAGGAGGAAGAGAATGAAGGAAGGAAGGACAGAAAGAAGGACAATTGGTCGAAAAGTATGGCACACTGGTGGGAGGACGGAATAAGGAATAAACGGAAGAGCGAACGGATGGAGGAACGGAAGGAAGGAAGGAAGGGCGTAGGGAAGAGACAACAGACAGATGGAAGACGATCAGAGGGGCAGAAGACAAGACGGAATGAATTATATGAACGGATAGATGGAGGAACGGATGGATAGATGGAGGAACGGATGAATAGATGGAGGAACGGATGGATAGATGGAGGAACAGATGGATAGATGGAGGAACGGATGAATAGATGGAGGAACGGATGGATAGATGGAGGAACGGATGGATAGATGGAGGAACGGATGGATAGATGGAGGAGCGGGTGGATAGATGGAGGAACGGATGGATAGGTGGAGGAACGGGTGGATAGATGGAG
>OX457041.1:40669830-40717330 GCA_949752735.1 Lumbricus terrestris
CGCAAAATTCATCCATTGGCTACATAAATAATAGAAACCCTTGAGTGCATTCGTCCTTCATATTGCCCCGTTGGTTTGCTCTCTCACCACATATGCCTTTTATACTGTTTGAATAAATCTGATTTTTTTAACGTTATTGCTTTCTCTCCAACAGCGCAGAATGCTGAAATGTCCTTAACAGCTTCCGATATTCTTCTGTCTGCAGACGCTGAGACTTTTGGGTCTCTGCTTTGTATGCATTGGTCGTGTGAGGTGTGGGCGTTTCTACTTGGACTTGCTTCGAAAGCTTGCAGAATTTTTTAGCAAACCACATTCCGCTCTAGGATGAATGTCCGAGTCGGTTGCCATTTTTTGGGGTAACCTTGAGAATTGTGGTATATTGACAGAGGTCCTCAAATACCTAAGTATGAACGCTCCATGTTTTGAAATTCAACAAATTTCAAAAACAACGCCCATTTTTGAATTCAAATATTAAACTCGATACTCGTATCGGTCAACAAATCATTTACGCGATATAAGTATTTTTGTATACGTGTTTTTTAACGTTTCGCTTTCCTTCCGTTTAAACATCCATTGTACAATGAATGTGTTGACATTCAAAGTGTTAATTGCAGCTGCATTTGAAAAAAACTGACGAAGCATTCTAAACGCTGCATTGCAAAAATAGCGTCGTTACAAAAATCCATCGAACCTATTCCGAACCTGTTCTGTTGATATCATCTTTAATTAATTTTTGGTCCATTAGTTTTTTCCCATTCTGCGGGCAGTTATTATCTTTTCAAAACGTGAAATGAGATCAATGCCCTGTTAGGTATAAATATAGGAAGTGTTTAAACAAAAATCCTGATTTGTGCTCGAATAAGTTCATTCAGTTCTCGTGCTTTAGGCCTATTGTGCGCTGGTTATTTTCAACCGCAATCATCTTCGCTTCACAATTAATAACTGAGATGGATGGCTTCCCTCTCCGGCTTTTACTCTTTCTTTCCTGTCTCGTCTGTCACTTCTTTCGTCGTTCGTCTTTGTTTTTTCACTTCCTTCCCTTCTGTGTGCGTGCGTGAAATATTATACATAATACATATATACATATATATTGTATATATATACATAAATACATATATAAAGAGAGAGAGAGAGTGATGACAGAGATACAGAGACAGAGAGACAGATATATAGACAGAGAGAAGGAGATAGACAGAGTGCGAAATAGAGAGAGAGAGAGAGAGACAGACAGCGACATACAGAGAGAGGAACAGAAAAAATGAGAAAGAGAGAACGAAAGAGAGGAACAGAGCTAGAGAGAGAGAGAGAGAGAGAGAGAGAGAGAGAGAGAGAGAGAGAGAGAGAGAGAGAGAGAGAGAAAGAGAGAGAGAGAGAGTGAGAGAGAGAGAGAAAGAGAGAGAAAGAAAGAGAGAGAGAGAGAGAGAGAGAGAGAGAGAGAGAGAGAGAGAGAGAGAGAGAGAGAGAGAGAGTGAGAGAGAGTGAGAGAGAGAGAGAGAGAGAGAAAGAGAGAGAGAGAGAGTGAGAGAGAGAGAGTGAGAGAGAGAGAGTGAGAGAGAGAGAGAGAGCGCGAGAGAGAGAGAGAGAGAAAGAGATGCGCACTAAAGTCTTCCTATAGCAAATATTCTATGTGTATTTTTATGGTTCAAGACTGAAGTTGTAATAAAAAAAGCTCTACAAGATTCTCGTGAATCTGCATGGAAGAACTTTTATTGGAGCAGCAACTTACTGATTTTGTTCTTAATGCTTCTACGCTACACTATATAAGTCATAGACGTCTCTGTATTATAAAGACATCTACTGTTAACTCCCCTATTAAACAGACATCTATTGTTAACTCCCATGCTTTGTATAATATATCTGTGCATACAGATATATTGTTACATTCGACCCAGTCAATTCAATTTATATCCTGAGCCAACATACAATACAATTATACACAATACATTATTTGTATGGATGCACTGCAACAACTGTTTTAGATTTACGCTGACTTTTATTGGGACGATGGAACTGTGCAACAACATCGACACAGCGTGCATTTAAAGCGCTCCAATAACTCCGAATTTAATGTTCAACGATGCGAACACTATATACATTGTTATAGCGATCGTTCTGCGGTGCCCTCCCCACCCCCCCACCCCCCATTTAGACGGCGGCGGTGCTCTTCTTCGCTGGCAATTAATGAGACAACACGAAAACAAAGCCAAACGTCACGTAAAGCATCTGAAGTAGAAACGACGACACGAGATCATGAGTATTATATTTTCCTACACGAATGTAATAGGTCTAGTCCAGCGTTGATAATTATGTCATTGATATAGCTCCATTATTTAACTGGGTCTAACGATTGGTTAGTAATCGACTGATTAGAAGTCATTATCGTTTCATTAAAATTTTATGGTTTTGCCCAGGTATCGGACAGCGACAAAGAACCGCCTAACATAATAACGTTTTATGCGCTAATGCGTTAATGCTGTTGGTGTCTGGCTGCAGTATATAATATTGCCAATGCATTAACTTTATTGTCGGGCAGTTATTTCGTGTCCGTCATTTTCTAGACGTAATAGTTTTGTCTGGTCGTTTGTTGCTAATGTGTCTGGGTCGTTATGACACTCGATACAGTTCAGGAAATGAAAGATCATTACCACCCATCGAAGAAGCGTTGGGAAGCTATTAAACTACTTGTGTAACAATGAACCAAGAGCGTCGTCTTTGTGTTTGGAAATCAATCTAAGATGATCCTAAGGATGATTTTGATCATACCCAGGGATGGTTTGATCAAGCCCAGGGATGGTTTTGATCATGCTCAGGGATGGTATTGATCATGCCCAGGGATGGTTTTGATCATGCCCATGAATGGTTTTCATCATGCCCAGGGATGGTTTTGATCATGCTCAGGGATGGTATTGATCATGCCCAGGGATGGTTTTGATCATGCCCATGAATGGTTTTCATCATGCCCAGGGATGGTTTTGATCATGTCCAGGGATTGTTTTGATCATGCCCAGGGATGGTTTTCATCATGCCAGGAATGTTTTTGATCATGCCCAGGAATGGTTTTCATCATGCCCAGGGATGGATCTCATTACAATGGCTAAGGATGGATCCGATCATGTCTAAGGATTTAAGCTGGACGCAATTTGACTATATATCCGATACCATGTCAATGGGCTGTAATTGCTGTATTAAATGGATGCGCTGTGAGGTATAAGCTTACGTTGCAAAGCGAATATAAGTTCGTGAAGCACCCGTGGTGGTCATGCAAGATGATTGTCTACATAAGGTAATAAAATTATAATAAAGAAAAGTTATTGCATTAGGCTTTGTCTACTTCATTACTTCAATTCTTGCGAACTTTTGCATTCGCCAGCTATGCGATGCGTTCTAAAACACCTGCTACTAATGGGGGATGGATCCAGATTTGACGAGGGCTTACGACAACAGAGGCCGTTGTCCTCGAAAATTTTTGTTTGGCATAATGGATGATAAAAGCCGCTACATAAACGTTGAAAAATCACGTGATCATAGGCCGCCATTGTTGTTTCACTGTCGTTACGCAATCTGCCTTGTCCAATGTCCACAACGTATTAAATCTCTTTTGGACACACACAACATGCAGCAGCAGTAGCTGTTCACAGGTTCTTGACCGTGTAAACATAGATTGGCCAATGGTCGCGGGACCGGAAATGCCCTTTGGATTGCAGCGCTATTGGAACGAGAGGAAGATTAATTGGCACCTTGCCAAGCTAGACCTTGCCTCGCGGCAGAAGCCATCATAGACTAGATATCTGCATTTACGACTCGACGCTTAAAAGCCGCCATCTGCCGGTTGACATGGTCAGGCAAATATAGGCAGAGGAGGATCAGGCCTACCATACAGTCTGCCACACGATTGCCGAGGTCTCGAGAAATGTCGCGATGCTGAGGGAGAAAGACAGACAGACATACAGACATACAGAGATGGAAAGGAGAGGAGATAAAGGATAGAGAATGGAAAGAGAGGTGAAAGATAAGAATGATGATGACGAGAAGACAGAAAGAATGGAGAAGGGAGAGAGGAGAAAGAGAGGATGATGAGGGGAAGGAGGAAAGAGAGAGGCTTGTCCTTGATTTGTATATCGTTTTGTCATATATATTATAATATTATATACATCGAATGATTTGATACTTAGTATTCCATATTTATATTAATTATTTAACAGCTTACATAGGAGCCAAAGGCTTCTCTCCGTGAAGAGTTTTTGCCCAGAGTCTTATCGCCATCTTGCATATAGATATATAAAGGCCATGGCATGATAACTGTATACAATATAGTGGGTCTCATAAGCTTGTAGTCATCACCACTAAGCCACATTACGGTCGATGCGAAGTCCTTTTATTTCAAGGAAGCGGATTAATTCTCAAGACCTTTCTTGCACCCTGCACTACATAGCCAACCCGACATGCGAGCCTCAACCTGTCAAGGTCCTATAGTCGCGTGAGTTTTCAGCAGTGAATGAGACACCGGGACTTAGTCGAACTGATGCATGGAAAGACCGGATGGTCTAAGTCTCATTCCATGAGAAGTGATGGACTAAGCTTTGATGTGAGATGCCACGGTGAAAGACATCTCACCTCACCCTTGCTCTCTTACCTCCTTCTCTCTCTCTCTCTCTCTCTCTCTCTCTCTCTCTCTCTCTCTCTCTCTCTCTCTCTCTCTCTCTCTCTTGCTGTCTAACTGCGTCGCTGCCTTCTGTCGTCTCTGTCGATATATATCTGTTTGTATGTGCATTTGTCTCATTCCATGCATGGCGAGTATAGACCAGGCTTTGATGTGAGATGATACGGTGAAAGGCACTCCGTCGTCATCCTGCGAATTCCATCCACATCAACTCTTCAGCAACCAGCGCATCCGAATTAGCAACAGAGTGGACCGAGCTTTGATTTGATTAGCGCTATACATAACTATCACCCAATCGCATAAACCAACCACTTTGCAGCAATCCCGTCGATGCTTCAGACTTTCGTCAACATCTGCCGTGGCCTACTTTTCGTCGCTCATGAATCCAGACGATGGATGACTCGGTTGTACAACCGATGACGCGAGAGAAAACAAGAGCTGCCTCTTTACGGCGCATTGACATCATTATTCAACGCTATAACGCCAAATTGCCTTCCTGCTTTCCAATATATATATATATTTATATATAAACATACATATATATTATATACATATATATGGGACGCACATAGCGTACATATGTATAATTATGTGCATACTATTAGTCTATATACGTATATGCACTATGTTTCGTCGTGTTTTGATACGATTTCCAGTCTCCCAGATTGGTCTTTCGTATTCTCCGGACAATTCCCTATATAATTGATTGATCCGATGAACTAATTTTGATCCGAGGCATCATGGGGGCAAAAATAGGACGAATAAAAAAATGATATTGTGGCTATTATATAGTCGTGTGGCGAACAGTGTCGGTATTGTATTATCGCCCGACGGCTTGCCTTTGTTTTCATATAATTTTATCCGCCAGTTCATCATCTCGAACCTGCAACCCTCCGGCTGCAGGGCAACGAACATATCTACTACACCACCGCGCCCCACAATATAGGCCTATATATATATATTATATATACAATATTATATATGCAATATTATATATACAACACAACATATAATTATGTATATATATACATAACACTGGACAACAAATTTTTACAAAAGTCATGTTACTGAAATGAAATTAGTCAGTTCTTATCAAGTTTTATGTGCTGAACACGAATATGACAGTGAAACTGCTTAATTGGCTCTAGTTTTTTTGTAATCTCAAATGAAGTAATTTTATATCGCACAATGCATTCCAATAGTGATACACTTACGGTTAATATTTGTAAAAACCAGGTCATAGACTAGTTCTTAGATTTTTTGCCTGTCTCTTGTACAGCTGTTCGGGAGCATCTCTGCGGAGTGTCCAGCAGTAGTCAGCCAACATTGTAGTGGACCATTTTCCCTGGCACCTTTGTTCCATTTTTGCGCTATCTTGATGAAAGCGTTCGCCATGTTCGTCACTAACCATACCACAGTTGTCAGGGAAGAAATCGAGATGGGAGTGAAGGAAATGCATCTTCAGCGACATATTGCAGCGAAATTTCTGGTACTGCTTGAGCATGTCTTCTACTAGTTCCTTGTAGTTTTCTGCCTAACATTCCCCAGAAAGTCTGTAGACACTAGACGAAAAGCATTCCATGCTTGTTTCGCATCACCCTCCAGCAAGTTGTTGAAGCGGTCATCTTTGAAAAGTTCTCTTATCTGAGGACCCACGAAAACTCCATCTTTAATCTTTGCTTCGCTGAGTCGAGGGAATTTTTCATGCAGGTATCGGAAAGCTGGCGAAGTGCGGTCCATGGCTTTCACGAAGTTCTTCACCAAACCTAGTTTGATGTGAAGGGGTGGTACCGTGGTAGTAGGATTTTGTGAGCCTCGACCAGAGCTGGGTGCTGGATATTCTTCTGTCCAACTGCCATGTTTTGTCTGGGAGTCCATTCCTTTCGCACGTAGTGCAACTCTCTTGCCCGACTATCCCACTCACACAAGAAACACATATATTTTGTATATCCTTGCTGCAGTCCCATTAAAATGGCAACTACCTTCAAATCACCGCACAGGTGCCATTTGTACCTGTTATAGTCAATGTAATGCAGTAGCTGTTTTAGGTTATCGTATGTCTCTTTCATGTGGACAGCATGCGCTAATGGAATAGATGGAAGACGGTTTCCATTGTGCAAAAGCACAGCCTTAAGACTCAGTGTCAAAGAGTCTACAAAGAGTCTCCATTCTTGTGGGTCATGTGTGATCTGTAAGGCATTCATGAGGTCATCAATATTGGAACAGAATACCAGATTACCTTCCTTCATGAAGAAAGGTTCCAACTGCTGATGGCGCTTTCTATATGAAGTGATTGTGACATCTTCTTCTAGAAGATTCCATTGTTGGAGTCTTGATCCTATAGCAACTCTGCCTTGCTTTTGGATAAGTCCAAATCACGAACAAGGTCATTTACATGTAGTTCTTCCTGTGTTATTCTGCGTGGGGTTGATGATGCACCACAGTGAAAATCGGGATCACTGCACGCTGACGGACCAGGAGAAGAACATGTCGGCTCACCCTTGTCCTCATCAGATGATTCAACGAAAATATATTCTGCTGAAGGTTCTGGAATAGGAAGTCCATCACCATGTGGAACTGGTCTCAATGCAGACGGAATGTTTGGGTAGACTATTGTCGACTTCTTTTGCTTCGTTATTCCACCGGAAAGAGGAGGAACCAAGCAGAAGTAGCGGTCATCTAAGTGGTTGCTTTGCTATCTCCACACCATGGGAACTGCAAACGGCATTGATGGTCTTTTGCCATTCAACCACTGTGAAAGCTGTGTTGTACATGTAGCACAGCATATATGCGGGGCCCATGGCTTGTCTTGGTCACCAACCTTGCATCCGAAGTAAGCATGATATGCCTTCTTGACTTATTTACGATATTGTCGCAGTTCTACTGCATAAATTTACATGGTGAAACATAAGAAATGAACTATATGAAATATCTTCAAAACGAGAGCCAATAAAAACTTTTTATGGTTATATTCGTGTTCAGCACACCAAGATGCTACACATTAGGGCATTTTCCAGTCAGTAACGATTTCTATGTTGACCAGTGTAATTATATATTCTAAAATTTTATAAGCAGCCATTAAAGCAGAGGACATGATGCTGTGAGTTTCACTCTGTCAGGCAATAATATTTTTTGTATCAATGCGGCGACGAATTCTGATTTAGGAACATCCCCTGTTCCAATATAGGTTGACCTTCACTCTGTACATGTCCTCGCGCCCACTCTTTAAGTCTCTCTTTATCCGTTTGCAGTCGACCTCAGAGGCCCCACGCAAAACCTGTTCCTTCATGATCGAGTCAGAACACAAAGACTTCTCGATCATGACCAGCCTCTTTCCCAAATTGCTCATCTCTACTACAACGGTAATCTAATGAAAGCCTTCTATCGTGGGGATTTGCCGGCGGTATATATACAAAGCAAGTATTGCTGGTCAGGATAATAAATTAGGAAGATGTTTGAGGTCTACTGATGATTTTGTTCTTTTGGGGAGAGCGAATTAGATCTATACTAATGACTCAAAGCAGAGGAGGTAAGAGACATAACATAGGCCATACCCATAAAACAAAGCAAAGGTTAGAGGCCTTTCTGTCTGACTTAACACTGTTAGCAGTAAGGGTCTTTTGTTCTAAACCAGCAAACGGACTTGAGCTCTTTTCTGAACATTTACAGTTCTACACTAACGCGATTATTTTGGCGCTTCCGTCGACGCTGCAGAATGGGGTCATCCGCGTTGCAGTTCCTATTCTGTGCGTGTGTGTGTTAGTGTGTGTGTGTGTGTGTTAGTGTGTGTGTGTGTGTGTGTGCGTGTGTGTGTGTGTGTGTGCGTGTGTGTGTGCGTGTGTGCATGTGTGTGTGGGCGTGTGTGTGTTAGTGTGTGTGTGGGCGTGTGTGTGCGTATATGCCTGAGCGATAGCCCGATTGAATTTGTCGATTTAGAATGTTCGAATGGCCATGGTCGGCCACCATCACTCTCAGTTGCCTTTCACGCAACGAAGGACGAATACGTATTGAGCGCAATTCTCTCTTTTCATTCGAGTCGGTCGAATGGGTCCGAAGGGAATCGTCCCTCAACGTTTAGCATATATATATATATATATATATACCCTTGCAATCTTCTTGATTGAGTATATATATATATATGTATATATATGACTGTATATATATATTCAATCAATGAGATTGCAAGGGTCTTTTCACAACGTTCGCTGCCTTAACAATGCGTTCAGTGGTTAAAGTTATATGTGTGAGCATGCAGTGGGAACGCTGAATTGGTGAGCAATGTGAACGCCGAATGGGTGAGCAATGGAAACGCCGAATGGGTGAGCAATGGGAACGCCGAATGGGTGAGCAGTGGGAACGCCGAATGGGTGAGCAATAGGAACGCCGAATGGGTGAGCAATGGAAACGCCGAATGGGTGAGCAATGGGAACGCCGAATGGGTGAGCAGTGGGAACGCCGAATGGGTGAGCAATAGGAACGCCGAATGGGTGAGCAATGGAAACGCCGAATGGGTGAGCAATGGGAACGCCGAATGGGTGAGCAGTGGGAACGCCGAATGGGTGAGCAATGGGAACGCCGTATGGGTGAGCAATGGGAACGCCGAATGGGTGAGCAATGGGAACGCCGAATGGGTGAGCAGTGGGACCGCCGAATGGGTGGGCAGCGGGAACGCCGAAGAAAAGTTTTATTGAAACGCTTGTGTTTCCATAGTTCCACGTGTGGTGAGCAGTAGGAACGTAAGCAAAGAACTTCGAGAGCAGTGTGAATGCCGTTTCCACCCAACTTAAACCCTGAAATCCTTGTTGGTTAATTACAATTGTTGCAGTTAATGGCCACAAAGCTATATAGGCTGAAGGCGTTTGGCTTTCTATATATACTTGCAGTCGATTCACTTCAGTTTGCACAGAGATGTAGCCTAATCATCTCATATACGATTGATAACATATAATGAGACACCGTGTAAAGTGTGCATGCTGCAACACAGGCCTGCAGTCTCCTGGTCTTATACCTCTTGATCCGAACAAGCGCCCTTTTTGGAGCGAAGGTGCATGAGAAGAAACGAGGATTGCCATGCAGTCCTAGATGCTCAACTCAGACTCGTCTGTTTAAACGACAAAATTATTCGGGGTGAGAATTGTCGTAGAGTTTGTGAGGGCTACCCCCCCAGTTTTTGTTAGGCCCATAGTACAACATTCAAAACTCATCGCAACGCCACATAAAACAATCTCTGATCCGTCAGTTTTTTTCTCCACAACTCTCATACTGAACTATGGCATGATCATCTGGCATGGCTAAATTCGCCTTCGATGGTAGGCTATACATATTGACGCCATAATTCAGTAACCTGGTTTCACCGTATTGGATGCAACTATGCATGACGCTCAGAAAATTTAATGTATTCACGTTTAAATTGCATTACATTTAGAATGCAAAACAATAATAATAATTATACACGCAGCCAGATTCCCATCAGATAATAAACCACATGCATCGTGATGCATGTTGTGATCGGATTACGGTAGAGGCCAGACGACGCCACTCTTATAGCCTACCGTCGCCAAAATTACGGGTAGGACGCCACGCAGGTCCACACCGTATAACGACACCACCATCACCGCCACCATCACCGCCACTATCACCGCCGCCGCCATCACCGCCGCCACCAGCACCGCCTCCGCTTTCCAATCCACAGGCAACGGCCGCGAAATCAGGCTCAGCAGCAGGAATATCGGACAACTGTAGACAGTATAAAAAAATACCAGACCCTTCTTTACATACATGACTTCACTTCACTGGTCCTTGAAACGTTAGACCTCACTGACTCGAGACGTCTGGTATTTATCTTGCACATAATGGGTCGTCACCTGACACAAGCGATGGATGAAGTGCATGAGAGAGACAACCTTTCTATTTTCAAAAGACATTCGGTGACAATTCAACGCTTAAAAGCCAAGCCTCATGAAGTTCTCTTGTTGGCCATGGCGCCTCTATGACCCCCAATGTTAGAGGGAGAAGCCATTATAAAAACAGATTCCAAAATGCACCACATGCTGCACGAAGCCCTAACGGTCGGAATAAGAACTAAAACGATCATCCAATTATAATGCTCCCTTGCTTGACTCCGTTGTGGGGCGCGGTGGTCTAGTGCTTATGTTCCTGACCTTGCAGCCGGAAGGTTGCAGGTTCCAATCCACCTCAAGTCGCCGCGTAGGGACCTTGGGCAAGTTCTTCACTCACAATTGCTCAGCGCTTCGGCGTGAAACTCCGATGCAGTGCCCGCGCTGTAGTCGGGAGCGCCTCCAAGAATAGAGAGCTTGAAGGGGCACTATAACAAGTGCGCATACATGTACAAACAAAGCCTATATGGCTTCCAAAATGCTTAAATGCCCAAATGTTGGTTTTCTAAATGCCATCCAAGGCATGAGTTTTCCCCTCAGTTCTCCAGGTCCTTTTCCATTTTCAAATAGGCCTGCCGCCTATCCCTGGATATTTTATATTAGACTTCTGTCAATCAGGCATAATTAATATGGTAGGCCTACTTAACCTGTTTTGGTGACAGCAGGCTTACCGCTTACTCAAACTTTGCGGACGCGTATGCGAGTGCGAGCGTGTTTGTGGCGCCAGTCAGTCTCAAAAGCTGCCATCATCAACGAAATAAAAGTTCGTTTTAGATCGTTAATCGTAGAAATAAAACGCGTCTTCCTAAACCATCCTGGTGATGAATTGCGACCCTCGTCTGCAAACGAATGTATTTAATGTCCCTTCAAAATGAAAACTAATAATTACAGATATCAAGTCATAAAGACATCGGTTGCTTGCTCCAAATACAGCTTATCATTAGACCAGACCAATAATTAATATGCCATTCTAGGCTAATTTAACCTGGTTATCGATTAATAATTAATCTTAATATGTAAGCTTTTCTGCTAGAATGACATCCAGGCATCGGGTACTACCGGTACTCATTTGATGAATCAGTGGCTCTTGATGTTGACCACTCTTGATATTGGCTACTCTTGATATTGACCACTCTTGATATTGACCACTCTTGATATTGACCACTCTTGATATTGACCACTCCTGATATTGACCACTCTTGATATTGACCACTCTTGATATTGACCACTCTTGAAATTGACCACTCTTGATATTGACCACTCTTGATATTGACCACTTTTGATATTGACCACTCTTGATATTGACCACTCTTGATAAATTGACCACTCCTGATATTGACCACTCTTGATATTGACCACTCTTGATATTGACCACTCTTGATATTGACCACTCTTGATATTGACCACTCTTGATAAATTGACCACTTTTGATATTGACCACTCTTGATATTGACCACTCTTGATATTGGCCACTCTTGATATTGACCACTCTTGATATTGACCACTCTTGATATTGACCACTCTTGATATTGACCACTCTTGAAATTGACCACTCTTGATATTGACCACTCTTGATATTGACCACTCCTGATATTTACCACTCTTGAAATTGACCACTCTGGATATTGACCACTCTTGGTATTGACCACTTGTTGCCGTGCAAATCGGACTTCAATGGACTGGCATGCATGTTTGTGAGATGAAGGTGGATCAAAACTGTTTGAAGTATCAGAACCTTACATGACGCGTATACAAGACAAAAGCAAAGAGTTGCTCACGTACATGTACCTGTGCATTTCAACCGTTCAATAGCTGTCGACATGAATTTAGTCCCAATTGTTAGGCTACTATATAGTCCTGCTGGGATAATCACGCAATCTAATGATCGTTAATAAGTTTTGAAGAAGCATACAAAGCACGTTCACTCATTCATTCATTCATTCATTCATTTATATAGCGCCTCTTCAAGGAAACTACTCGGAGGTGCTCCCGACTCCAGCACGGCCAAACAGAACAAGGTGCTTATAGAATGTGTCAGAGAGAGATATATAGGGAACGGGCGCAGCTCAAGTGGGAGGGCATTCCATACCACCGGGCCAACCACAGAAAAAGCACGACTCTGCATGATGGAGGTACGAACAAACGGTATCAAGAGCACTCCCCTATCAGCCGAGCGTAGGGACCGACCAGTCCGAGTACTTGACAAAGACCGACGTATATGTATACACTCCACATGACATCGACTTTATGGAGACGGCAAATTTATTTATTTAACATTTATTTTAATTTTATTTATTTATCGCATTTTGTATAGCGCCTCTTCAAGCTCTCCACTCAGATGCGCTCCAGACTACAGCGCGGACACTACATCGGAGCTTCACGCCGAAGCGCATGCAGCAATTGCGAGTGAAGGACTTGCTCAAAGTCCCTACGCGGCGGTTTGAGGTGGATTCAAACGTGGAGCCATCCGGCTCCAAGGCACCGCATGTGAGACGCAAATTGCAAACGCTGATCATACATTGCAAGCGCCTTCAATCAGTGAGACACGTCTTTAAATAACGAGCAGTATATAGACTGCCTCCTGCCCTTCAACTTTCTGAACGCCGTGGTCCCTCCTATCAATGCTAAATTCTCTTACAGGTTCTAAGTGCAAAACTCGTTCTTCCGCTCCACAAGCAATGCTGTATGAATAGGCGATATCTATAGAGACAATCTAATTGCGTCTTTATTGGTTTCATGACGACGCTCCAGCTTCTCATTTCTGACGACCTTCCTCTCTAACTGCAGTAAGTGGAGGACTTGTCACGCTAGTGACACAGGTGTTAGCAAGCAGCGCGAGCAAATTAAATGTGTACCCTTCAGTGCTCGCTTTATGCATCAGGGACGTGCGACCTTAATCCCTTCAACGGATCATCAGAGATGAAATATTGAAGCGACACAGCAGACGAATATTCGACTATTGAGACAGCTACATGTACATAGGACTCTCAAAGGACTATACTGCATGCAAAGCTTTTGCTAATTGAACTGCTTTAATCCGCCATTTTCACTCTGAAAACAAATCCTACAACGTCCATGGTTTTGTCTACTGCATGCGTGTACCTAATCGTGTAGGCGTATACTAGCCTAATCCCTTTCTTGTTACACACTGAAACGGAGCATGTGATATGCGGAGAGATACATGTATGTAGTTGTACTATACACAGTACTGCAAACACCTGTAAAGTTCGAGTATTCGCGGAGCAGTGGTTGCACATTGGCCGAAATGCAGTAGGCCTAGATGTAGGACTTAAGTTCTTCTATTATTATAGCAACGGTATTCACTGCACAGTCTTGATTCTGCAGGTGGCTCTTCGGTTAATTTATCTGCTGAGAATATATACCGTGAGATGCTTCTCAGGCCTTTTTTAACGTGCAGTCATACACAAAATGTGCAGTTCTAAATGGATTTGTGCAGTTGTACAAGCACTTCTGCGCCGTTAAAATCAGTAAAAAAGTCATTGTCCTCCAATTGGAAGTAATTCGCCATGGATGATGGGAAAGGAAAGAAGGAGCTGTGCAGTTCCAAAAATTCCTTTAAAATAGCCCTGATGCTTCTCCGCCGCTGCCCGTCTAAATGGGAGACACGCCATTTATTTAGGCCTATACGTCCAGTGGTTAAAAACACTCAAATAAGCCAACATCGGTCAGTGAGTGAACCTTCAATCGTGTGTACATGCATGGACGGGCAAGAAACGTTCGCTCTGAGCCTCTGACCAGTGTATAATATAGCTAACATGGCAGATACTTCGTTTAACGACGCCTTCGCGCTAAACAGGCAAATCGGGAGTTGAAATTTATGCATATATATATCATAATATATTAATATTGTATTCATACACAATTATTGTACATATGCCTACATGTATATATGGGAACAAGTATAGATATAATGTTAGAGTACGCATTAATACTTTGGTAGAGTAAATCTTGGGATTTATAATGAGTAGCTTTTCTATAGATAGGCTTGTCCTATAGTCTATCTATGGTGCAGTTGTGACAACTATCACTAAAATAACGCCGAGATGCAGACATAACGATCCTATGGTTTCTATTCTAAGAGTTGTATTTATAAACAACACTGAAGAACAGATGCCAACATCACTTTTACTGCACGGAAGAGGTCTTAGCAGGTGTTATATCGACAAATGGAAAAGGATAAAGCACCATGTCAGTGTTATTTCTATTAACCGAAACTGTAACTGAAATAGCAGAATAACTGAAAAATCTTTGCCAGTTAACTGCAACTGAAACTGAAACTGAAATTTTTTTGAATAACTGAAACTGTAATAGAAGCTGAAAAACAATAACTGTATAACTAAAGAATCAAAAGGAGTTAACTTGAAAATAAAACAAGTGCTTTCTCAGCACGGAAACTTCGGGGGAGAAGAAATGCCTTTAAAGAACATGAGACCAATGAAGAGAAACAAGTCATTAGTTGAGCCCTTACTGCCCCTTAGTGTATAGTATAGTAGTAAGTTTGACTACTGCCTTTCTATAACATTTGTAATTCTGCTATTACATGACAAGTTGATTAATCACTTTGAGGGGTGTTTCACTCGTTATCTTTTGGTTTGTGAACATATGTGAATTCCATTGTTCTTATTGTAAGTTATAATATGTTGACAGTGACACTGTTGGCATGTCATGAAAGGCACTTACATATCTGGCCCTGATTGCAGAAGACTTCGTATCCGCGCCTGCTTCACAAGCATACGTTGAGCGCGTCTTCTCAGTTTGTGGGGACTTGTGTGCAAGAAAGCGAAACAGATTAAGTGTAAACCTGGAACGTCGTGTGTTCCTTAAAGTCAACTGACAATAATATGTAAAATCAGATTGATCTCCTATTCAACTTTCTGGGAACTTTGCGCAATATGTGTGACTGTGATCAGTGTCTTAGTAGTTGTGACGTTTGAATATACACGTAATAACTGTAACTGAAACTGTAACTGAAAAATAAGAAATAACTGTAACTGAAACTGAAAAATCTCATTGCAGTTAACTGTAACTGAAACTGTAACTGAAAAATAAAAAATAGATAACTGTAACTGAAACTGTAACTGAAAAACCATAACTGAAATAACACTGCACCATGTATGGATGGAATCACTACCGCACTGCTTCAATAAGAAGGAGGAGAGGATTAGGAGGAAGAGGAGGAGGAAGAGGAGGAGAGGCAAGAGAAGCAGGAATTGGATGAACGAATTCCGCTCTTCAGATTCACATTTCGGTCTGATCTTGCATGCGCGCGCAAGAAAATTATTTAATAATAGTAATAATAATGACATTATTATTATTATTACAGAGTGGCGCAAAATAAACCGGACTATTAGTTTTTGCAATTGCATCGCTTGAATAAAAAGTGAAATTGTGACCAGAGTGAGCTATAATGTCTGGCAGTAATCCTTGATGTACGACGACGTAAAAGTAATAGGAACTGTTAACTTTTGCTCCTCATTCAACGAAAACTAATGACGATTTCCCCAGCTGCGACACGGCAACCGAAACCATGATGCTCTGTGAAAAGTGCTTCCGACCTTTCAGCAAGCGTTCTGAAGGTTTCACAGCTACGTTGGCGTACACTCGATCATTCTGTGAATTGGTTGGTGTTTGGACTGTAAAGATCTTTTCATCCGTAAACCATGTTCTGGCCAATTTAGCTACGGTTAGTCGTCGAGACAGACGTTTGCAGGCGGCAAGCCGTTTCACTCTGTCAGCGTGTGCTAGCAGCTGCACCTCACGTCGCCGAAACACTTTAAGCTGTAAGTCAAATTTAGCAATACGCTGAACAGTTCTACGAGATATACCAGTTTGACGTTCAATTTCTTTCGGAGATTTGCTTGTTCCCGGTTGGCCTTCTTGACTTGAAATCAGTTCCTCGACCTTCGCTACGTTATCAGCCGTACGAACCGATCGCGGTCGACCGCTACCCTCTTTTCTTTTAGTGTCGCCAGTTTCGTCGATCTTTTTAATTAAATCATTCAGCGTACTTCGCTTCCATTGTCGTTGTGGGAATTCTCTAATCATTCGAAGCGAACCTCAACCTTTTTCAAGTCGTAACGCACGAATTAACGATTTATCATCAATTGTCAACAGACAAAAACTAATAGTCCGGTTTATTTTGGCCACCCTGTATTATTATTATTATTATTATTATTATTATTATTATTATTATTATTATTATTTCTTCTTCTTATTCTTGTTCTTCTTCTTCTTCTTCGTCTTCTTCTTCTTATTATTATTATTATTATCATTACTAATAATAGTAATAATAATAATATTACTATTATTATTATTATTATTATTATTATTATTATTATTATTATTAATGATAATAGCAATAATAATAATACCATATGAAACCTTAGGGGTTACAGATACCTCGGGTAAAATTTAAAAAAATTATAATTATAATGATAATTATTATATTCTATGTCAAAGTTGTGCATACCGTTGCTGCAAAAATTTTACCAGAGGAAGGAATACCAGAAGTCTGGGAAATCGAAAATCATCTCGCTGCAACCCAATAACAAATTATGAAGACAGTTTCATACAATCTTCTTTGTTTTCCTCCTATTTCCTATCCTCCTTCTCCTCGTCCATTTTCTTCTTCTTATTCTTATTATTTGTTTTCTTCTTAATCCTTTTTCCTATTCTTTCTATTATTTTTGTTCTTTTTCTTATTCCTATTATTTTCTGTTGCTCTTATTCCCATTCCTTTTTATTCTTATTCTTCCTCTTCTTTTTCTAATTCTTGTTGTTTCATCTTACTTTTTCTTCTTCTTCTTCCTCTTCTCCTTCTTATTCTTATTCTTCTTCTTCTTCTTCTTTTTCTAATTCTTGTTGTTTCATCTTACTTTTTCTTCTTCCTCTTCTCCTTCTTATTCTTTTTCTTCTTCTTTTTCTAATTCTTGTTGTTTCATCTTACTTTTTCTTCTTCCTCTTCTTCTTCTTCTTATTCTTTTTCTTCTTCTTTTTCTAATTCTTGTTGTTTCATCTTACTTTTTCTTCTTCTTCTTCTCCTTTTTATTCTTATTCTTCCTCTTCTTTTTCTAATTCTTGTTTCATCTTACTTCTTCTTCTTCCTCTTCTCCTTCTTATTCTTATTCTTCTTCTTCTTTTTCTAATTCTTGTTTCATCTTACTTTTTCTTCTTCCTCTTCTCCTTCTTATTCTTTTTCTTCTTCTTTTTCTAATTCTTGTTGTTTCATCTTACTTTTTCTTCTTCCTCTTCTCCTTCTTATTCTTTTTCTTCTTCTTTTTCTTATTCATGTTGTTTTTTCTTATTCATGCGGTTTTTCTTTTTCGCTTTTCTTCTTCTTCTTATTCTTATTTTTCCTCCTTCTTCCTCCTCCTTCTTCTCCTCCTTCTTCAGTTCTTCTTCTTCTTCTCCCTCCTCCTTCATCTCTCTTCCTTTCGTCCTATCGTCTGCTCGACTGACCACCACATTCGTCGTCTTCTTCTTCTTCTTCTTCTTCTTCTTTTTTCTCCGCCTTCCTCCTCCTCCTTCACCTCCTTCCCCTCCTCCTAATTCTCCTCCTAATTCTCCTTCTTCTTCTTCTTCTTCTTCTTTTCCTCCCTCCTCCTTCGTCCGTCACTCGTCCTTTTTTCCCATCGTCTACCCGACTGACGACCACATTCGCTTGCTTGCTCAAGCTGAAGGCAAGCGTTGTAAAAGCGTCGACCTAGAAATCTTTGAAAGGAATGTATATTGGTACCACCGGCAAAACAAAAAACGAGCAATGATTAACAAGGAAGCGGCAGCAGCAGCTGTGGTGCTTTCCGGTTGCGAAGCATCACACGCCATCAGGGGAATAGAACGCATTTTGAAATGAGAACCTATGTATTGAGGAGCACGAGAGTGCTTTCTGCCAATCGTCTTTTTCATCGAATACACCAGAACGGAGTTAAATATACATACAAATATACATACATGCTGGGGCGCGGTGGTGTAGTGGCTATGCTCGTTGCCTTGCAGCCGAAGGGTTGCAGGTTCGAATCCAACTCAAGTCGCCGCGTAGGGACCTTGGGCAAGTCCTTCACTCGCAATTGCTCAGCGCTTCGGCGTGAAACTCCGATGCAGTGTCCGCTCTGTAGTCGGGAGCGCCTCTGAGTAGTGAGTTTGAAGGGGCACTATAACAAGTGCACATACAAACAAACATAATATACATATATATACATGCATACATACATACATACAATACAATACAATACATGCATGCATACATACATACATACATACATACACGCATACATACATACAATACATGCATATACATACACCCACGCATACAGTATGGGATATATATAATTATATACAAACATCATGCATATAAGTATACATAATACATATATAATATACAGTTATGTATAATATTATGTGGGCCCAAATTATGGATCGCCTGAGTAAAATTCTTATTGGCCATGATTAAAATTATCTATGATTAAAATTATCTATGATTAAAATTATCCATGATTAAAATTATCCATGATTAAAATTATCCATGATTAAAATTATCCATGATTAAAATTATCTATGATTAAAATTATCTATGATTTAAAATTATCCATGATTAAAATTATCTATGATTAAAATTATCCATGATTAAAATTATCCATGATTAAATTTATCTATGAATAAAATTATCCATGATTAAATTTATCTATGATTAAAATTATCTATGATTAAAATTATCTATGATTAAAATTATCTATGATTAAAATTATCCATGATTAAAATTATCTATGATTAAAATTATCTATGATTAAAATGATCTATGATTAAAATTATCTATGATTAAAATTATCCATGATTAAATTTATCTATGAATAAAATTATCCATGATTAAATTTATCTATGATTAAAATTATCTATGATTAAAATTATCTATGATTAAAATTATCTATGATTAAAATTATCCATGATTAAAATTATCTATGATTAAAATTATCTATGATTAAAATGACCTATGATTAAAATTATCTATGATTAAAATGATCTATGATTAAAATTATCTATGATTAAAATTATCTATGATTAAAATGATCTATGATTAAAATTATCTATGATTAAAATGATCTATGATTAAAATTATCTATGATTAAAATGATCTATGATTAAAATTATCTATGATTAAAATGATCTATGATTAAAATTATCTATGATTAAAATGATCTATGATTAAAATGATCTATGATTAAAATGATCTATGATTAAAATTATCTATGATTAAAATTATCCATGATTAAAATTATCCATGATTAAAATTATCCATGATTAAAATGGTCTATGATTAAAATTATCTATGATTAAAATGATCTATGATTAAAATTATCTATGATTAAAATTATCCATGATTAAAATTATCCATGATTAAAATTATCCATGATTAAAATTATCCATGATTAAAATGGTCTATGATTAAAATTATCTATGATTAAAATGATCTATGATTAAAATGATCTATGATTAAAATGATCTATGATTAAAATTATCTATGATTAAAATTATCCATGATTAAAATTATCCATGATTAAAATTATCCATGATTAAAATGGTCTATGATTAAAATTATCTATAGCTCAATTACTCATTTATCTGTCCATCAATATATCGCTGTACATAATAATTATCGTCTCCAGTTTTCGCAACACCCCGCTATACATGTAATGTACTTGCGTACAGTCTGAACGCGTCTGACAACCCTCTGGCGGACAAAGACAACGACACTTTAGCTGTGTTACTATCATACGTGTATTAAACGGCTTATCAAGACCGTTGACTCAGATTCTCAAATCCGATTATAAGGGATTGGGTGAAATCGATTTCCACCCACTTTTAGATCATGGCCGAGAGTCTGTTCAATGCTGTATATAGGGGAGTTCGTGAGTATATACAGATATAGCTATTATATATATATATATAAATTATGTATATATTATAGCTATATATGTATGTCTGTATGTATATATTATAGCTATATGTATGTCTGCATGTAAGCATGTTTGTATGTATGGGTGCATAATATACAAACACATGCATATACATGCATATATTATATTATATAAGCATGCTAAGGTTTCGTGACTATATAGGCTGGTACTTTGCGCTTAGCTTTGGATCAGAGCTTTCGATGATGGAGCAACTGCTAGCGATAAGGAGACGCTGGATGAATAGATGGAGGATTATAGGATTTCAACGGTTCCCTCGGTGCAAGGAGCAGCTGACCTTGGTATTTGACGCAAAGCAGTTATTAATTAACATCGCACCATCAGTAACAGCTACATTGAAGGTCACCTTCGGAGGTCATTATGCCATAATAGCAGTACCGAACCCTTTCGGCACCGAACACACACAGTCACACACACACACACACACACATTGTATAATAGGAAGGTTCTCCAGTCGTTGTTGAAACATAGCGTGGGACATCATGTACTCTGTTCGGTCTTCGACCGTTAAGCTGGCAATGGATCAATTATTATTCCAAGGTGATGGGTAAAATAGTTCTGGTTGCCACACAGGACATGCTGTTTACTAAACAACCATGTGAATCAGCCACATGAATCAGTGATGTGAAATAGCCATGTCAATCGGTCATATGAATCAGCCACATGAATCAGTGATGTGAAACAGCCATGTGAAGCAGCCACATGAATCAGCCATGTGATTCAGCCACATGAATCAGCCACATGAATCAGTCATGTGAAATAGCCATGTCAATCGGTTATGCGAATCAGCCATGTGAAACAGCCATGTGAAGCAGCCACATGAATCATCCATGTGATTCAGCCATGTGAATCAGCCACATGAATCAGCCATGTGAAATAGCTATGTCAATCAGTCATATGAATCAGCCATAGGAATTAGCCATAAGAATTAGCCATAGGATTCAGCCATGTGAATCAGTCTCGTGAATCAAATATGTGAATCAGTCATGTGAATCAGCCATGTAAAAAGCCATGTGAAGCAGCCACCTGAATCAGCCAATATGCTTGCGCTGCTCAGTATGCAAGTGAGCACATTGCGTCCACTCAGCTGGGTCAAACTCGCAACCGTTGGATTACGGGCCACGATCGAAAGATATTCTGCTCAACTGCAGGCTACCCGCCATCGAGCTCACCTTTTTAAAATGTCTACAGCGGCTGTACTCTACTCGTGTGGAAGTGAAATGGTAAATGTTTGCCCGCTTGTGCCCGCTGTAAGATAGTGAAGTGGTCAATGCCTCATGCCAAAGTGGGCTGTCTTTCTGAATTGGCTATAAAAAACCAACCGTTCCTACAAATCATCCAGTGTCAGTTTTAACAGCAACGTTGAAAACAAGAATAATGCTCATGTTGGGCATAGAAGTCACTAGCTCAGCATTATTCGAAGCGAAAAGGACATTTCATTGGAAGCTAATCCTTAATTTGGGATCTGATATGCATGGATTTAGACGTATGCAAACCAATGTACAGAACTATACTCACGAATCCAATTACAGTTCCTATCCCATGTTGGGCCTCTAACAAGACGTGCTGTGCCGTAGGCCTATAAGGGAGCTGGTTTCCGCCTTTCCATTACACTGTCTGTTAATCACACAGTATATATATAGCCTACACATTCTGATTGATAGCACAGGAAAGAAGACGTTTTGTAACAGATAAATTTTTCGCTATAGCAAGTGCTCATGCACTCATTCATTCATTCATTCATTCGTTCATTCATTCATTCATTCATTCATATAGTTTTATGAATATGATATCATCGGTTTTTTCTCTCATTGTGTTGTCGATTTAACGCGTTCGATCGATCTTCTGTAAACCGTTGACCTGATTATTGCCTCCTCTAGCGGCTCCTCCTCCTCCTCCTCCTCCCTCCTCCTCCTCCCTCCTCCTCCTCCGCCTCCTCCTCCTCCTCCCTCCTCCTCCTCCGCCTCCTCCTTCTTTCGTTGGTCTTCGTCTGTTCAGTCGAATTTCATGGCGATTATCGACCGGTGTATAAAATGCGTTTGTAAGAGATATCGTCACAGTAAACTGGTTCAGGTCTTATTGTTATTATCGGCCTATTTATATATTTATACATCTTCATTTCATGTCTTTAATTTCATGCGTATCCTATCAAAAGGGCGACTTCGAAAGGGCGACCATCAGAAGGGCGACCTCATAAGGGCGACTTTTCGAAAGAGCGCCGATCAAAAGGGCGCCGATCAAAAGGGCGACCGCACAAATGGGCGACCATCAAAAGGGCGAACAATGAACTTTCGCAGTATGTACTGAATGGTCGGTGGAGGACGGTCGGTCTACATGAAAGAGAAAGTAAACATCGCCGTTTGAAGAAAGAACAGAGCCTCAATGAAATGAAGTTGGAGCAATTCGTATCGGACCAACAGCAAACACACGGCAGGAAAACCTACAAAGAACTTACCAAGCGTATCAAGTCCGTGGTTGAAGATTACGGTAACAGAAGCACCATGGAGTACCTCCGAGGTACAGCTCATAACATCACCCTCAACATTTGAGCGGAGACTTAATTTCGTATGTTGGACTCGCTAATCGCCCTTTAACAAGTGGCCGCAGAGACCTTCGTTTCCATGAATAGTTTTATTTTTTACTTGGACTTACATTTCACACTTTCACAGTAGGCCTACTAATCGACGTTTTAGGCCTATCGAGACTTTCGTGTCATTAAGTAGCATTAGTTTTAGCGAACATTAATTTTATTGAACATTGAACACTATTACATCATTTGACTTATTAGAAAATTTCTAAGTAGCCTACTAATCGATGAACACTATTACATAATTTTATTTATTATAAGCTTTCAAAGTACTAATCGACGTTGTAGGCCTACTTGTCTTTCTTTCGAATGACTATAAATATTTCCTTTGAAAACATTAAAAAAAGTCGCCCTTTTGATGGTCGCCCATTTGTGCGGTCGCCCTTTTGATCGGCGCCCTTTTGATCGGCGCTCTTTCGAAAAGTCGCCCTTATGAGGTCGCTCTTCTGATGGTCGCCCTTTCGGAGTCGCCCTTTTGATAGTAAACCAATTTCATGCAGCTGGGCATTTTTTAAATTGTTCCTGTTTGCATATATGTATAGAGGTCTGTCTTTGTCTCACTGCCTGCCTATTTGTCTGTCTGTCTGTCTGTTTGTCTGTCTGTCTGTCTGTCTGTCTGTCTGTCTGTCTGTCTGTCTGTCTGCGTATATCTGATTATTCCAGAGCGAAGGATGGAGAAATGTAGATGACTTACTTGACTTATGACCCTGGGCCCCTGGCGAAGCTTCCGCCCGCATCAGCCGCTCCTTTATGGATAGCACCCAGGCGTCCCTGTCCTGTGCTTTCCGCGCCGCCTCTCCCACGGTTAGTCCCATCCTCAGGCAGTCCTCTTCTGCCACATCCATCCATCGCTCTCTGGGTCTGCCTCTTCTCCTCTTCCCATGCACATATCTCTGCAGTGCCACCTTTGGGTATCTTCCACTCTGCATTCTGACGACATGTCCGAAGTAGCCTACCAGAAGAAATACCAGAAGTACGAAGAAATGTAGATATGCTTATGTAAGTGTCTGCATGTGTTTTATTTGTCTGTCTGTCTGTCTGTCGGTTTGTCTGTCTGTCTGTCTCCGAATATCTGGTCACAATCGTATTGTGACAATATGCATTTGCAAATATGGCAGTTTAAACAAAACAATTTTCACACGTCTCTCTACGCACTGCTAAAACGCGTAGCCTGCATTGTTGAGGAAGCCGTTGAAAAAACGTTGCACCGATTTTATAACAGCAGTTAAACAGCAGACTGCCTTAAATGAACATCAAAACTTGCATTGAACTTGAAATAATATTGCAAGTGCAATGCAAGTTTCGTCTGGCATCCCTTGGAGGTGGATTATAGCCACCTCCGAGGGATGTCAGACCGAGTTATTCTATCTCAGATGACCTACTATTAGGCTACTATTAGGCTACTATTAGGATGTATATTAGGCTACTATTAGGCTACCATTAGGATGCCATTAGGCTACTATTAGGCTACTATTAGGATGCTATTAGGCTACTATTAAGATGCTATTAGGCTACTATTAGGATGCTATTAGGCTACTATTAGGCTACCATAAGGATGCCATTAGGCTACTATTAAGATGCTATTAGGCTAATATTAGGATGATATTAGGCTACTATTAGGATGCTATTAGGCTACTATTATGCTACTATTATGATGCTATTAGGCTACTATTAGGCTACTAATCTTTGAACGATCGACAATCCAAGAAGGCCTATGAACCGTAATGCATGTTCGCTGAATTCCTTCTCGTACTTACTCTGTCAGTGCCAGTCCAAAGCCTGGAGAAGGGAGGAGGGCAACACGAGGCATCCTTGACAAGACACATTGTCGTTAAGCAGCAACAATAATAGGCTTTGAATTCCTTGCGCTTGCCATGCAGTAGGGGAAGTGGGGGCATGTAGGTCTGCATTACAGTGAAACGTCATCGAGAGCTTTTTTCGAATCGTTGTCGTGTAGCGGCTGTATAATTATATAGCCTATAATAATTTTCATAGTGTCAGATTCATGAACACAGAAACACATCTACACGTGCTTAAACACATACATACTATATACAATATAGACAACATATGTATCAGCTTCTTCTTATTCTGACTGGGAGGAGGCTGTCGGAGCTGCTCAAATCAGAGAAGGGTGGAAGACGTGCATGTATCGCCCAATGTGCGCACAGCACATGGAGGGATTAAAAGTCTATAAAGGTCTTCTTATTCTGGCTGTTCGGTTATCGATTTGACCCCAATCTGTTTGAAAGTCATATTCTCGTTTTTACTCAGCGTCGTATATCATGATTTATTCTGTTGATGATGTATGTATGTGTGTCTGTCTGTCTGTCTGTCTCTCATTGGGTGTTTACTGGTCTCCTGCTGTCGAGATAAGAGAGACCTTGTACATGCATATATGGAGACATCGAAAACGAAGGCCACAATCTGTTGCATATTATATATATACATACACGGATGATCGTGATGTAGAATGATGCTGAGATTATAAACTCATCTTGCCTCGAGGATTATTCTCAGCGGGAGTTTGTTCTGATTAGGTTGAACTGGGCAAGGCGCTAAAGAAACCTGTAAGTATACTGTATACAATATAGCCTACAATGAGCGATGTATAATTATATATCATGCGCGAATAAAATGATTGCAAGAACGTCAAAGTCGCTGCACAGAATAAAGATCGTATTACACGATGATGATTGCCTTGCGTTTCATTGTCTGTCTTTCTGGATGTGTGTCTGTCTGTCTGTCTTTCTGGATGTTTATCGTTCTGACTGTCTGCCTGCATGACTGTCTGTCTGTCTTTCTGGATGTCTGTCTTTCTGACCGTCTGTCACGAACCATTTTTATTTTATCGCCTTTGATTCATCACCTACATGTACTTGTTCACACCTCGTTTCCTACAATTATTATTATTCTGCGATCCTGCATGCTTGCGTTTAGCCTATGATCTCATCCTACTTTCTTTTCATCGACGCATGTCTGTCTGTCTGTCTGTCTGTCTGACTGTCTGACTGTCTGTCTGTCTTTCTGTCCGTCTGTCTCCGATGTTTCTCCTGTATGATCCCTATATTAAATCCTGCGAGCAATTCGTACTCTAGTCTCTAGGTTATAATTGCCCGCTGAGAGGCTTTATAGAGATTGATTAGTTTCTTATAATTTCCTATTTTTCGGGCTTCTGTTACTTTAAAAGCAGGTCAAAATATTCAGTGATGAGAATCATCTAATTAAGCCACGGACATTATTAACAGTTTGGTTCATCTCTACGACATCTATAGCCTATACCCATTGCCCATTGCCCACTGCCCATTGCTCGATCATTGCCCATGTATGGATAAGAACGTCTGCATGGGTATATAAGAGCCTATAGGATACATGTCGTTACAAATGTCTGTGACTTCAGTTCTGCGTTGTTACCGCAGAGCCAGACAATTTGTGCATGCGATCGTTTCGGTGACATCAGTGTCTGCAGCATATATAGGCCTATATATGCGATTTTTCAGAAACTATTCTATAGGAAAACTTTGCCTTTAGAATGATTGGGTCACCCTTTACTTTTAGAATGATGGGGGCACTCTTTGCTTTTAGAATGATGAGTCAAACTTTGCTTTTAGAATGATGGGGCAACCTTTGCTTTTAAAATGATGGGGGCAACCTTTCAATCAATCAATCAAATCAATCAATCAAAATCATTTATTGATCCCACAATAAAAACATAACAAACAGAAAATAATGCAAGACAATTTATATTTAACATTGTAATGTATTCAATACAGAACTTTATTAGATAGAGAAGGGAGCAATAGGCCCTCCAGAAGGGACAAGTCCCGCTTAGTAGGGAGCCTATATACCATGATTAATTTAAGCAAGATGGTGGGGTATGATTAAATGGGGAAAAGAACAGGCGCTATAGTATAGTACATAATAATTATTATACATGCAGTATGAATAATATATGAAAGAATGTCTTAACTAAAGCTTAACTAAAGCTTAACTAATAAGCTTAAACAACAAAACTGAGATTAGGAGATGTAAATTAATGTGTGTGCACGTGCAAGGGTTTTAAAGTGGCTGAGGGATGCAACCAAGCGGATTTCTTTGGGTAAACTGTTCCAATTAATAGGGCCCTGGACTCCAAGCGAAAACTTACGGACATTAGTCCTAGCAAACACAGGTCTAAAATCATTACTGCTTC
Source organism: Lumbricus terrestris (assembly GCA_949752735.1). Lineage (NCBI taxonomy): Eukaryota > Metazoa > Annelida > Clitellata > Crassiclitellata > Lumbricidae > Lumbricus > Lumbricus terrestris. The sequence continues at coordinate 40,697,156 of OX457041.1, forward strand.
TAGTGCATATTAGGTGCGGTGCAGGATCAAAATAGGAAAAGAATGATGGTGGAAGGAGGTTATTAATATATTTGTACATGAAAATGCAAGTTTGTAGAAATTTAATTTGGGTTATGTTTAGGAGTTTGTGTTCGAAGAATAACGGACTGGTGTGTGAATTTGGTGGAGATTTAGTTATCACTCTTATGGCCTTTTTTTGAAGGATCCTTATATCGTTAAGATGAGAGTCGTATGTGGAAGTCCAGATCATATTGCAGTAAGTAAGATATGGGTATATGAGGGTATAATAGAGATCCCGTAAGATATGAAGTGGAAGAAGATAAGACACTCGTTTTATAATGCCTAGGTTCTTCTTAATTTTATTGCTAATTTCAAAAATGTGAGTTTTCCACTTCAGGTGTTGGTCAATGTAGACACCTAAAAATTTTGTTGAGGATACCTGAGGAATAACAATATTGTTTAATACAATTTGACTATTGTCGTAGGAGATGGATTTTCCTATGGAACGAAAGACGATGCAATTTGATTTTTTTGCGTTAAGTGTTAATCTATTGCTTATAAACCATTCGCTTGCAGACATAAGTTCACTATTAACCAATTGTATTAAGTGGTCATATGAGGTATGGGAAAAAAAGACATTAGAATCGTCTGCAAACATAATGAAATGTAGCACAGTTGACGAATTTGGCAGATTGTTAATAAATATTAAAAATAAGAGTGGGCCAAGAATTGATCCTTGTGGTACACCAAATAGAATGGGTAAAGGGTTTGAAAGGAAACCATTACATATAACTCGTTGGTAGCGATTCGTAAGATAACTAGTAAACCAATCCAATGAAGTACCTCTAATGCCATAGTGTTCAAGTTTAGTTAGGAGGATATTATGGTCGACAGAGTCAAAGGCCTTGGCGAGATCAAGGAAAATTCCAATAGAATATTCATTTTTGTCCATCGCAGCGGCTATCCTGTCTTGGATATCTAATAGGGACATTGAAGTTGAGTGTCCAGATTGGAAACCATGCTGCGAAGGGTATAGGATAGATTTATGATTAAGGTAGGAAAAAGGCGATCATACATAACTCGTTCATAAAATTTAGAAAAAAATGGTAACATCGAAATAGGTCTATAGTTAGCTATATCATTTTTAGAACCTTGTTTATGGATTGGGACGACTTTTGCAATTTTGATTTCAGTGGGGACAAGCCCATTTGTAAGTGAGCAATTAATTATATCGGATAACGGTGAAACTAAAAATTCCATAATAGGAGATATGAGGTGAGGGAATAAATCATCCATTCCTGAACTATGAGTTGATTTGAGAGTTTTATTGATCAACATTAGCTCTTGCGGACAAGTGGGTAAGAGAGCAAAAGAATTTATCGAACGTGGAGACAGATAGTCTTTAAAGTTCTTCTTACAAGGGGGTAAGTCAGAGGACAGAGATTTTGCTATTCCAGTAAAATAAGAGTTAAAATGTTCCGCCATCAAAGTGGAATCATAAATCGTGGCGTCATTTACCTTGATTTCTAAAATGGAAGTGTCTTTGTTATCAGCTTTGATAATAGTTTTGATTATCTGCCAGGTCTTTTTAATATCCCCGCTATATTTACTAAATTCATTAGTATAGTAAGTTTGCTCAATTTTGGTGCGTATTAATTTATAGCGGTTACGATATTTCGTAAAGATATTTTTGTTTTCGATCGTGGGATTTTTTATGTAGTTAATATAAAGTTTTTCTTTCTTTTTTGTAGAATTTAGCAGTCCTCGAGTCATCCATGGTTGAATAAATGAATTTTTCTTAGAAATCTTCTGTGATTTAAGGGGAAAGGATTTATCATAGCAAATTTTGACTTTTTCAGTAAATAAATTAAAGGCCTGATTTGTTTCATGCGCATTACATAACTCTGTTACAGAGGTCCAATCAATTTGGGATACAAGTGCTTTAAAAGAAGCAGTTGACTGGCTATTTATAGTCCGTTTCAGCTCTATTTTACCCAAATTACGTGAGGTAAAGGGCTCAGTTTTAATCCAGGTTACTATTGGTAGATGGTCCGAAATTTTAGATGTAATTATAGCTGAGGTAATAATGCAGTCAGGGGTATTAGTGAAAGTGTTATCAATTAAGGTAGCCGAGGTGGGAGTTATTCTAGTAGGTTGGTGGATGAGTGGGAAGAAGTGGTGGGTCATCATACTTTCAATGAATTCATTGGTAGGGTTGTGATTACCATGTGCTAGTAAATCAACATTGAAATCACCAGTTAAGAATATTTTCCTGTTCTTACAAAGGGTAATATTGTCCAATAACGAGTCTATTTGGGTGTTAAAGTCATCCATATTGAGACCGGGAGGCCTATACAAAACACCGAGTAGAATGTCGGCGGACTTAACAACTTTAATGTTAATGAAGAGGTTTTCGAAAGATGTCGTTGGTGTGCAAATGTGCATCTCACTATAATAGATGTCTTGTCTAATAAAGAATCCAACCCCTCCTCCCATTCCCTCCTCCCTATGCTTATGTACAAAGTTATATCCAGGTATGAATACTGAGCCAGCCGTTGAGTTATTTAACCATGTTTCGGTAACCGCTAGGACAGAGACAGGAAGCTGAGTTAATAAAAGCTTAATATCGTTAATTTTATAAGTAATGCTGCGACAGTTAAGATGCATAATCGAGAATGACGAGGGATCGTTGGCAAATCTATGGGTTAGCTGGAATGCGCCGTAATATCTGCTTTCTTTTACGATATCCAAAAAGTAATTAAAGTCAGGGTCTAAATCCTTATTGTTGAGAAGGGGTCTATTTGAATCTTCAGATTCATAAAGGTTTGATCGAGGTAGGTCAGGTTCCATCAAGGTCTCCAAGTGGGTAGAATTGGAGGTCTTTGTACAGTATGCACCGGCTACATACGGCCAATCCTCTGTGTTTAACTGGTCAGAAGCGTTCATGCATGCAGTATGACAAAGTGTATTACAATTTTCGCAGGCACCAACATCTTGCCCTGGGCTAATTAGTGCAGTGCACACACAACATTTATCTAAATTAGAACACGAAGAATTAGAAATCATAAACACAATGGGGGAAAGAAACAAAAGAGAAAAAAAGAAAAGAAAAGAAAGGAGCGAAATAGAAACGAGTGGCAGCTGACCATGTAATCGACACGGTAGAACAAATTAAATTATCAAAGCAATGGCAATGGCATACATTCACTTTAGCTGAACAAATAGTTAAAGCAAAAGAATGACACTCGAAAACAGAGGACGCTGCAGATTAACAAAACAAATCATCGACAGTCAGTATAGTCATAATATGCCAGACGAAAAAAAAGTACGAAAAAAAAGTACACAATATCTAGGCGAATTAATCGATGAGTCGACAGCTTAGTGCGATAAACTTACAACCATAAAGCTAGTAAAATGACTCATTGCATCTAGTGCAGGCACATGACCACAACATAAGCAAAAGATAATGTGTATACATAAATTATGCACAAAAGCAGTGATGGTCAATCCGACCTTATTAGTGTGCACTGAAACCAATAAACTATTAAAACGATTAATTGCATTGGGTGCAGGTATGTGACCACAACATCAGCGTAAGATAGTTCAGAGTAGGCCTATTTGCACAATAACAGTGATGGTCAATCCGACCCTATCAATGCGCGCAAAGTAATAAAATGCTTAATGCATCGGGTGCAGGCATGTGCCTACAACATGAGCATAAGATATATTATAGTTAAGAGAATATGCACAATGGAAGTAATAGACAAACCGATCAATGCGCAATTAGAAATAAATGGTCTCGTCAAAAAGCATTGAACGACCAGTAGGGTCGTATATAATGTAGGCTATCTACAACATGAGCATAATATATATAGTTAAGAAAATATGCACAATGGAAGTAATAGTCAAACCGATCGATGCGCACTAGAGCTAAACGATCTCGTCAGTAAACTTTAAACGACCAGTAAGGTCGGATATAATAGAGATAACAGATCGACAGATCGATAAGATAATGGAATATGATCGTTACTTTGGAACGAGTTTGTTGAGGTCATCCATCGATGATATCTTCATCGGAGCAACGCCGGCCGTGAGTGACTTCTTAACGTAGATGTTACCACCGTATGACCATGATGAAGCGATGGTCTTCTCCTTTACCATAGCTCGCGCAGAAGAGTATAGGAAGGCAGCGATGGCGGTGAGATGTTCGTTGATGTAAATCTTGGGGTACTCCAGGTGAGAAGGGTTGGAGGCTGGCTGTTGACTCAGAAGTTTCTTAGCTTTGAAGACTTCGTTTCTTACTCTGCGAGTAGTGAAGCTGACGATGACGGGTTTATGAGGCGATTTCTTGTTGCCCGGCAGACGATGGGTCGTATTGATGTCGTGTTCAGTGAGATGCAGGTTAAGACGGTCTCGACAAATTCGGATGATTCCATTGGTGAGCGCTCTTTCGCTTTCGGTTTCAGTGTGATACTGGTTCTGAGATTGAAGTCCAGTACCGATATCGTCAGATGAGCAGACCGGTACTCCATGGAAGATCAGGTTGTTTAAGCGAGCATGCCTCTCAAGATCATCAACTTTTGCTTCGAGTACTTTCGTAGAAGATTTGATGGTAGTTACCTGGTCGCTGATTATACGGATAGATTCGTCGAGTTTAGCGAAGGTTTCTATTTTAGTTGTTTCCATGTTCTGGGTAAGTGAGGTGGTCACGTCCGCAGTCACCTCCGCTGCGAGTTCCTTGACGAGGGATTTCATCATGGGAATGAGAAGTGTGGATAGGCGGTCAAGTAGAATATTTAGTATTTTATCGTCAACGATTAACTCAGATAGTTCGTCAACTTTAGCCAATCTTTTAGCCATATTCTTGGGTTAAACCGCAGTAGATAGTCCTTACGTGTTATAGGCGTGTAGACAAGGTGTGGCCGTGCAGATGCGTAGTTGATTAAAGTTCGAATTCCTCCAGCGATGTGCATGTAATTCCTCAGAATTTTAAAAGTATTCCAAGACTGTCAGTATGATACAGCATCCCAACGTTTTTCACAGTTTTACATTGCTTAATCGAGATTTTAAATCATAATTTGATCGATTACTCGGTCACGCCACCATCAGTCCACCGCCATCTTGCCCATCCTTCTACCTTTGCTTTTAGAATGATGAGGAAACCTTTGCTTTTAGAATGATGAGGAAACCTTTGCTTTTAGAATGATGGGGTCAACCTTTGCTTTTAGAATGATGGGGTCAACCTTTGCTTTTAGAATGATGGGTCAACCTTTGCTTTTAGAATGATGGGGTCAACCTTTGCTTTTAAGATGATGGGTCAACCTTTGCTTTTAGAATGATGGGGTCAACCTTTGCTTTTAGGATGATGGGTCAACCTTTGCTTTTAGAATGATGGGGTCAACCTTTGCTTTTAGGATGATGGGTCAACCTTTGCTTTTAGAATGATGGGGTCAACCTTTGCTTTTAGGATGATGGGGTCAACCTTTGCTTTTAGAATGATGGGGTCAACCTTTGCTTTTAGAATGATGGGGTCGACATTTGCTTTTAGAATGATGGGGTCAACCTTTGCTTTTAGAATGATGGGGTCAACCTTTGCTTTTAGAATGATGGGGTCAACCTTTGCTTTTAGAATGATTGTGTCAACCTTTGCTTTTTGAATGATGGGGTCAACGTTTGCTTTAGAGTGATGGGGCCAACCTGCCTGAACAACAGAACTGTCTTAACTTTCACACTCCACCTATATATGGAAGCGTCTATAAACATTTAACGATGCTTCCTGTATATAAATGAATATACATGTATTGTATGTAGGACGTGGTTGTTGTGAGAAAAGAGCTCCTCCTTCTGTGTAGATCTCTCTAAATGTCACGGATTTGCCGTCACAAGCGCAGAGAAAACGACGCCGGTTAAATTACTTCCCGTTCGCGGGCATTAGATTCTAGGATGCATCCGGGCTCAAGCAGACACACTGCCCTTAATTTTGTGACTCATAAACGGTTTTTTGCCGTTATTATTTATTAGAGCTGTGCAAAATTCTCCAATCAGTTGGCCACACCTTACCAGCGAAAACATAAATGAGGACGATAATAATAATAATAATATTATTTTAGGTTATCGCTTTTGAAATAATGTGGACTTTGACGAGGAACAGTTAATTATTTACTTCCGGCAGTAAATATGGACATTATGGGTAGCATATTCATTTTCTATGCAATCAGTAGCACCAGTTTAGTCAAAATATACCAGTATAGGTCTAATGTCAGTGTGTGTCAGTGCATGGGAAGGATGTGCTTGGCACTGCTTGCTTAGGGTTTGCTTTGATCAAACTGTCAGTTATTGGTGCTATTTTGGATAAGCACTCTTACTGTACTCTAGTCACTGACTCAACGGTAAATCTTGATCTTCAATTAGGTTTTATAGTAGTAAATGTTCAAAACACTTTTCACGCAAACATTTCTGTCGAAAAAGGGGGAAAATGATGACTGCTTTTGTTGTCCTGCATGCACTTATAAATGTTAACTCACTTCAGCAAGCATTGCTGCTGTAACCCTATATGCGTGCTGAGCCGTCGTAAAGTCACGTGCCACTGTAATTATAAATATCTCAAATTTCCTGGTAGCTCTAATGAAAGTTGGGATGTGAGATAGGCCATTGCTCTGATTTGGGCAGAATGTCGGCTTGTCTGCTATTGATGGGAAAGCTTTTCGTCAAAGTCCACAGAGCAATTTTGTCATGCTGCACTGCAACTTTTGTCAATCAGCTGTCTACCACCCTGTGTTGCTTCCAATCTTCCAATGTCGTATATAGCGGTGTTTGTGTGTGTGTGTGTGTGTGTGTGTGTGTGTGTTGGACATAAAATTCTGGAAGGCTGTGCTAGTCAGTCCTATAGGCCTACAATTTCAGCAGGAGCTGTCAAGGTCATATCAGTTATTTAGTAGATCGAGGAAGTTAATTGTAAGGAAGAGAATAAAATTACAAAGAATTTTGGCAGGTCACAAGGCAGGTCATAGGCAAAATTGGCAGTATGTGAAATGACCTTCCGCGACCTAGGCCTATGGCAGCGCCGCCACTACCAGTGTAGGGACTGACTTTCTAATTGGGAAGCTGAATAGGCCTATATCCTACATTTCTGAAGCTACGGGAGAGCCCAGTATTCCAGGGAGCGGGGAGCCTAATCGCCTGCAGGCATCCTAAAGTGGCTGAAACCCATCTAGACCTATAACCCTAGAACTCCTGAAGCCGAAACCTCCAATTTACTGGAGGGCCTAACATCACAGGGAGCCTATACGGTCTGTTGGGCAGCCTAAAGTGACTAGGCCTAAAACCTATCTAGACCTGTAACCCTATAGAAGAATAAGACAAGTTATTTCTTTTCAACTTTTATTGAGCGAACATTCATAGACTTCATCGGTCTAGTGTTTTAAATTAATTCGCAGACGACAGTTCATCTGTTGCGGTCGCTCTGGTCTTTCCCGTCTTCAGCGTAGAAGGAGGAGGACGCCCTCCCGATCGTAGCAGCCTCGTCGTCTAGTGACGTCGGCGACGTCGTCGGCGGCGTCCGTGGCTTCGTCGTCGGCGACGGCTCCCTCGTCGGCCGCGCCTCCGTCTCCGTCTCCGTCTCGAAGGAGTCCCTCCCTCGTCATCGTCGTCCTTGGCCGCCGCTGCTGCCGACGCTCCCGGCCGAGCGCTGCGAGACCTCGCCCTCCGACTCGCTTCGACTTCCTCTCCCAGGTCTTCTTCCTGCGCAATCAAGAACAACAACACCCTGCCCTAAGAGAACGCCTTATAGGGCAACAATCGCCTGAATCTAAGCTATATTAAAACAGGCCAGTGTCTAAGCTTAACCACTTAGACATCGGTCCGTATACAGGACTAGAAATAATAAATCTAAATATAGAAAAGTCTAAATATAGAAAAATCTAAATATAGAGAAATCTAAATATAGATAAAGCTCAAATAGTCCTATTCAATCTAATAAACCTTACACTTCAAAATCAACTAGGCCTATCATTACTCCTATCTAAGGCCTACAATGGCCCGGTTCTCTTGTAAGTTTGACTCTTATACTGGCCGAAGAGAGGCGGTCCGAGGACCGCTTCCCTTCAGCCAGCATAAGTTATATAAGTCAAACTTACCAGTTCGATATCTTCGTAGTCTTCCATCCTCTTGTTGTTCTTCCGATCTTCTTCCAGCGTAGGACGGACTGAGTGCCTTACGGGTTCGCTCCATTTTTATGAATTTCAGGCCGAAAACGAACCGCTTGTAGTCAATCAGAGCGCACAGTTGAACACAATACGCTGCCTTGGTAACCGGCCTACAGCCAATCATATCGCACCGCCTATCACAATACGTTGCCTTGGTAACCAAAGCTCAGGGTGCGGTATTTATGCGTCTTCTGAATATAGAAGACGCTATTCAAGGACATAACATAAGAAGGTCATCTGAAATTATGAGCTAACAAAGTATTCGACACAGAGGAAGCCTAAAGCACTCAGTGATTTCAATTAAAATGCTAGTATTTTCTAACGAAAACGAAGCCTCGGATATAATAGATTTTAGGCTATCGGTCCCGCGTTCCCTGAAGGCACACACTTACACGTCCTGCAATATGTGTATCAGCGTTCGTCAATAAGGTGGTGTCCTGAGCTTGGCTTTCGAGTAGCGCCTACAGAATAGAAGTCTCGAGCTTACGATTACGATTACGATTACGCCTGCCATAGATATTGAGCACTTTAATCGGCTTTCTCAAATAGAAGACAAATACAAGCCACTGTTGCAGCTGCGCTTAAGAATTATTGTTGAAAGAAGTAGGCCTATTGCTCCTTGTTAGGCACTAATATAATAATAGGCAGCATTATCCTGATTCAATGATAGTAATTCAACATCAACTGTCTATTTTAACAACAACAACAACAACAACATGACTGATGGGTGTCAGCTCATGGCTGCTGCGATTTTATTACATTATTATTACTAAACTTTATTATTTTGAATAACTTGAATTGTTTTATCTAAGCAACCAGAAACCTGACCACCCTCCAAGTTTTCGGAATGAATGAATGAATGAACAAAATCCTATAGAATCCAATATAAATATGTCCTTTCATGTATAATGACCAATTATTTATACTGCATTTTGATTTACACGACATCACATTTAAATGACATAAAGCATCCTCGTTAAAAATAATTTCCCTGCTATTGGTTGGTCGCCCTACTAATAATTAATTTTGATCATGCAGTCTTGGCCTCATGGAATAAGACTGCAGGGCAGAATGCAGAATTTGCAGGTCGCTCTCGCGTAATCTCGGCATGTCCCTGGCAGGCGACGTCTAGGAGACTTCTGTTATTGTCTAATTCTGTTATGTCAATGTTTGATGGCACTGCAATTATACACTGGAGTCCATTAATGTCCCATTATAATAATTATATGAGATTGTCAACGCCGTAGAATTGAGTTGTAATGAACGCCGTTTAATTATTCCTCTTTGAATGATAATAATTGCTTCTATGTTCTGCAGGTAGCTCCTATAGATCTATACACGCATGTCTAATGTCAACATAATAGCCAGCAGTTTCGTGGGTCTTTCATGATGTGGCCATCCGCTGGGAAATTACGACCTCTAAACCTAAATGCGTCCTGACATGCGACACATTATTATTTTACACGGTTCATCAAAGCATGGACACATTTTCTTTCTCGCCAAACCAGGACAGGAGTGCTTCTTCCATAGAATAGATATAATATAGACGGTATTGAATAAATTTCCAGAACAGTTGAACGAGTAGAGGAATACGAACAAGCGACTGAACGAATGAACGAAGAAATAGGCCTAAATGAACGAATGAACGAAGAAATATAGGCCTAAATGAACGAATGAACGAAGAAATATACATGTAGGTCTAAATGAACGAATGAACGAAGAAATAGGCCTAAATGAACGAATGAACAAAGACATAGGCCTAAATGAACGAATGAACGAAGAAATAGGCCTAAATGAACAAATAAACGAAGAAATAGGCCTAAATGAACGAATGAACGAAGAAATAGGCCTAAATGAACGAACGAGCGAATAAATAAATAAATAAATAGGCCTATAGGTCTAAATGATGGAATTCTGATTTCTGAAGTAACAACTGAATGACTGAATTGATTGGGTAAGTTGTAAATAATGGCTGTGAACGAAGAAATGAATAAAAAATGAAAGCTTTTGTCATAGTTAATCCAGCGTCATTTGTCATGACGTCTGCTGTCATTTTCTTTTTTCAGAATGTCAACAGTGGCCTTCACATGCTTCTCGTAGACCAATCACAAGCGAGCAATTCGCTCTTCCGTAGAAGAAAAAACTATTCTCGAAGCGCGACATCGCGCACTAATTTATGTCGATGACGTCATTGGACCAATTCGCTCACCACAAAGAAGGTCTTCTTCATCGGATATTAAAGCAGACAGTCATCTAATCCAATATATAATCAGTGGAAAACGAAAGAATCTAGGTCTATAAATGTAAGGAGGAAACGGACATAGGGAAGATGGGGGCGATATATAATTGCGTTCCAACTGTAGACGCATCAATCTGCGATTTTCAACCGGATGACCGATTTCTTCACAAACGTTTATGGCTGCTTTGACATCTGGCATCGACGACTAATAATTGCTACGCCAACAACACTGCCAGCGTTATAAAAAGCTCTGCTAAATTGAATCTGGCAGCTTTGTATATAGTCTTCATTGGGGGCGTACACGGTATTACAAACTACCATGTCTTGATAGATATAAATTCATTCCATTGCTCGGAAAACGTGAGTTCCAAGTCTAGTATAATCTTGCTACTGTATAATTATATGGATATAATGTATGTACGAACTCACTTGAACTTCACCGATCTCGGTCATCTACAGAACATTACCAGGAATTTATGAATATTAAATGATTTTTAACGAAGAAATGACGGCGGTTAATATGACGATGGAGACGGAAGATGTGCTGGTCAACGCGACGATGCCACCGTGGTTGCTAGAGGTCAACTGTTCGGCCGAAGGTCTTCCCTACAACGAGGTCTGCGACCCGAACCTTCTGCGCCTGCGTCGAGCCGTCTACCTGCTCGACCTCTACCTACTTCCGGTCATCATCTTCGTCGGGATGGTCGGCAACGTCCTCTCCTTCCTCGTCTTCTGCTGCACCTACCTTCGCCGGATGTCAAGCAGCGTCTACCTGGCCGCCCTCGCCATCTCCGACTTCGCCTTCCTCTTCGCCCTCTTCTTCACGTGGATCAGCACCCTCGAGATCAACGTCGTCAACATCAACGGTCTCTGCCAGCTCCTCATCTACGTCACCTACGTCACCAGCTTCCTGTCCGTCTGGTACGTCGTCTGCTTCACCGTCGAGCGCCACCTCACCGTCTGCTTTCCGCTGCTCCGTCAGCGACTCTGCCAACCGAGACGGGCGAAGATCGTCGTTCTCGTCCTCTCCGTGCTCGGCCTCCTCATCTACAACTTCGCCCTCTGGACGTCCGTCGTCAGCGACGTCTACGGTCACCACCAGTGCACCGTCGACGAACGCTACTTCGACATCGTCGTCACCATCAACAACATCGACACGCTCGTCACGCTCATCGTTCCCGCTCTCGTCATCACCGTCAGCAATGTCCGCATCTCGTACTCGCTGTCCAAGTTCTACCGCTTCTACCGGACGCGACGGTCGGCGGAGCGGCTGAACAGCGGCGGCAACAGCGGCAGCATCAGTCTGTCGACCGACTACTCGACGATCTACTCGAACTCGTCGTACAACCGACTGCAGATGAAGGTGACGAAGATGCTACTGCTCGTCTCCAGCGTCTTCCTCCTCTGCAACATCCCCAGCCACCTGATCCGCGTCTACGCCTTCGTTCGGTCGACGACCGACCTGAACTACAGTCCCTCCCGTCTGCTCCTCCTCATCCAGAGACTGGCCATGCTGCTCTACTACGCCGGATTCTCCACCAACGTCGTCCTCTACAGCGTGTCCGGAAAGACGTTTCGACTGGCTTTCGTCCGACTGTTCCGCTGCCTCTCCCATCGTGCTTTCAACATCTTCTGCTCATGCTTCGCAAGGTCAAGGTCACGGTTCGACGAGGCAGATGCCAGACATGTGTTTCGGTTTAAGAGTCGGGGTCCTCATAACTGCGCCGCCTATAACTGAGCAGTGGCGGCGCTACGCCAGGGCATGGCAGGGCAAATGCCCTGGTAAAAAAGCCTTTGCCCTGGCTGTTGCCCTGGTCGTTGCCCTGCCAGAAATTTTACCACGGGAGAATTTGTTCTGGCATAATGCTTCTTACTGTTCACGTCCGTCCGCTCTGTGGCAGGGCAAAAGGTCTGGCAGGGCAAAATTCTGGCAGGGCAAAGTTCACGAAGAGAACAAAATCAGCCAGGACAATTTTCTGGCAGGGCAAAAGTTCTGGCAGGGCAAAATTTCTGGCAGGGTAAAGACCGTAAAATTTTGTCAGGGCAAAATTTCTGACAGGGTAAAGACCGTAAAATTTTGGCAGGGTAAAAGTTCCGACAGGGAAAAATTCTTGCAGGGCAAAAATTCTGGTGGGGCAAAAATTCTTGCAGGGAAAATTGTTGTTGCTGTTTATCCACATTGCGTATACAACTAACAGCCTATGCCCAACTGTCGCTTTATTGTTTTTCAAATGAAGCGTAAGCATTTGCGTAGACAATAGACCTATAAACTCTTCCTGACTCCGTTACTTTATTTGCTGAACGCTTTGCTTTCGAGATGCTGTTCGAAAGAGGATTTGCAATGCTTCACTAAGTCACAGAGATTGGTCTACAGGTTGGGCCATAAAATGACATTAAAGTTTTTTGCCCATAATCTTGGCCAGAGGTAGTAATTCTAAATGAAATTTAACAGGCTTATAAGACAATTGATATTCACACATGATGGCCAGATTTCATTAAAATATTTCGAACAGAACAAAAGTTATATCACTTTTAGTGAGATCACTCTATGTTATATATGACGATTCAAAAACATGGCGCAGCAAAAAGTGACAAAAACGAATTTTTAAAGCAACATCTCAAATAATTTGTGTCAAATAAACGTGTTACTGACAGAAAATCGTTATAATTAGTTAGAAAAAGCAGGTACCAGCGTAGCTGCAAGTCGCTATAACATCATTTAGCAAGATGACTGTTAAGTTGGTAAAAAAAAGAATTTTTCTGATTAGTAATTTGTTTTTTAAATAATAAAATCGAAATTTCTATCAGATCAAAATTCCCAAGGTGTCGATGGCACGCAAATTTGTATTCATAGGTCTACACTTCATGAGCTAGGCCCTGGAGATAAAGCTATTGTCGGCACTTAATCTGTTAAACAGTGATTGCAGAGAAATGAAGAGCTAACTTGAATTTGAGAGTTAAGAGATGTGCTGTTTATGAAAGGAAATCGGTTCAACGTCAATATTAGGCCTTCTGTAGCCTAGGCCTACTGGTTTCATTGAGAAGAACAAAATAATGGTTCCAAATATCCGCATTTGAATCCGATGATTTTGTCAACTCTGGCGAGCTGTTGCTAGAGAAATATCGCAATCTGCAGTCACAACCAAGAACGATAAGAGACTGAAAATTGATGGTCGCATCGGAGTTGATTGGGAAGATTTAACTCTGGAACACATCACTAAGTCCATTAAAACTGTGCAAAAGACTCAAAACAACTGTAGGCATTGGTGGTGGACACATTGAACACAGGATGTGATGTACTATCACGTTAATTTGATAACAGCAATATTATTATTATTTGAGATGAGACATAAAAATCGTTTTGTTGCTACTTTCTGCTGCATTATGCTTTTGATTCGTCAAAAGTCGGTTGTCTCACTAAAGTGATATAACTCTTGTTCTGTTTGAAATATTGCGGTGAAATCTGGCCACTCTGCGTAAATATGAATTGTCTTTAAGCCTGCAAAATTTTATTAAATTTTTACTTCTGGCCAAGATATTGGCAAAACACTTTAGTGGGGTATTTTTATGGCCCACCCTGTACAAGGTTTCTAAGGTTTACTTTTCAGATGTCAAAGTGTTCGGTTTTATGGCTTAGCCCATTTGATCCTCCGACCAGCCAACCCTAATAGTGTAAGGTGTGTGATTTATGGCAAGCACGGTAGCGCAAAATTATAGGCCCGCACTACCGAGCATGCGACTCACCCTCTGCCCTGGTTACTTGTGCGACTGCCCTGGCTATGCCCTGGCTACAAAAAGTGTCTGGCGCCGCCACTGTAACTGAGGACAGCCGCAGCGAACGAGCGAAACTGTTGCAACGCCCATTAATTTGTGGCGGAACGTTTTAGAGATTCCACCCAATTATAGCGGTGTGTGTATACCTTCAGAGTAGGCTATGCTCGGCGCCGATTGGTGGAGAGTTAAGTCGAACATGTTCAATGATCTGCTGGAATAATATGTCGATGTAATGAAAGCATCAAATCTGACAAAGTACGTCAAACACGTTCAATATGTGCTGGAACAAATAATAATGTCGATGTATTTATAATGAAAGCATCAAGTGCGACAAACAACAGGATTTCGTCGGCAACTGATGTTAAGCTAAAGCTAAGTTCTGACACCGGTGATCAGCTCAAGGACGATGACTTTATGAGATATATTAACCACACGAAGGATCATGATCTGAATTAGTTTTAGACTATTGCATGTAATGAAAGCATCAAATCTGACAAAGTACGTCAAACACGTTCAATATGTGCTGGAACAAATAATAATGTCGATGTATTTATAATGAAAGCATCAAGTGCGACAAACAACAGGATTTCGTCGGCAACTGATGTTAAGCTAAAGCTAAGTTCTGACACCGGTGATCAGCTCAAGGACGATGACTTTATGAGATATATTAACCACACGAAGGATCATGATCTGAATTAGTTTTAGACTATTGCATAGTAAGAGCCTTTTTAATTGTAGCCTACTACAATTGCTGAACTGTCATTGTTACTGTAGCCTTATACTGGGCCCATACTCTTTTTCAAGGAAGTGTAATTGTGTAGTCTAACAGCTAGTAACGTTTATTGGAAATCTCGTAAAACTAAGATCACCGTAAGTCATCATAAGTTGTCCACGGGCTTGTTACGTGTGATAATATGATGCCCTAATTGCCGGATCAAGATCCATAATGACTCTTGCCAGCCGTACTATATATTATATCTGCCTCGCAATCGAGGATCGACAGTAACAATATCCGCTGTCGAGTGGGAGCATAAATAGATCTGATGCTTGGCAACGTCTGCCTATTAGAAATCTGAGGCGGCGGTGACAAGCCATTCAGAGTGGCCGACTAATAATTATAGGTAAGCGGAAATGAGCGTCGTCTAGAAACCTGACGCCGCCTGATTAGTCCGATGATTCGATGAAACTGACCACAAAGACAACGTTTAATAGATGTTCATAAGACAATGAAAAAACCGCTAATGGAACAACTGCTGAAGGAAGAACTGCCTGCGTGCAGTCGTCATCATTGAACTATTCTCGTCTTATCCAGTGCACGTATAATTTTTTTTATTTGGCAACAAAATTTCTCAGAGAGCAGTTGCGCATATTCACTTCTAAGCATTCCAGACACGTTCACGAGGTCGAATGACAGTCAGGTTTATTTGATCATATCGACTCAAAGATTGTGTACTCCAGGTTTCTCAATCTGTGTTTGCGAACACTGATTTCTCAGGTGGCCCCGCATGCCTATAGTTATTTACCCATTATAATTATATGCTAATTTCACTGTCAAGCGCGATAGGACAAGCTGCAGTAAATGCATGAGTTACAAGAATATAATATTATATGATTTGCATTCCGATAATTACCCAAAAACCTCGCATTCTCTGTGAGATCGACGACGCTCTGTATTCATAGAAAGCAGTTTACTAGTGCAGGAGTATTTGTGGCTGCTGATAGTTATTTAGTTCAAGCCTCTGCCACTCACGTATAACTCTAACCATACCGTCAACATGGTAACCCATTAATTCACATGTTAACCATGCATACAGTCTCTTCACCTGCCTTCACTTCCTCACCTAAGAACGCAGCTTTCGTTGATTCGCCATCGTAAACCTATGCCGTGCATTTGGCATATTGTACATAATATGTTAGGCGAAACTATTTTCAGCTGAAAGTATTTTTCACTATAGGCTGCAGCAGTAGCAAGAACGTGTTACAAGCATTTGCTCACCTCGGCCGCTGCAGAAAGAGCGATAGCAGAATGATATAGACACGTTTCGACACTGTGATAGTTCGTTTATGACTGGTGCCTATGATTAAATTCGTTTAAAAACTGCTCTCATGTTCCTGTTTTTATGGCGATAATATTGACTCAGTAACAGATGCTTTATGCATACATGTATAATGTATATATATATTTTATATTTTATATTATATAGACCTCGCTATACAATTGTTTAAATCTTGCCAGACACTGACCGGTCACTCATTCTGTTCTCTTGCAATGGAAATTATAGCCAGAAATGTCAAAAAATTCTTAACGGCATCTAAGATTTAAACGGAGATTTTTGTAATAAATTTTAGCTGTTATACATTTACGGTGTTAATACTCACAGATACAATGTCACAGAGCGTGGTACAAACGTATTTTTGGATGCGTGTATGTATAGATCTACAGCTTAGAGTGTTCCGTGTTCACGACTCCTCGGTAAAATGAGTGCTTTAAAAAATGAAAGAACTTCCACGATATTGCACTAAGGAGCTAAATGAATCCTGTGGTAATATTTACAACTCAAGATCCTATTACTATTACTATACCACTACCACTACCACTCTTACTACTACCGCCATCGTTTTAATTCCTTCTAATACTATAAATAATTACTGATAGCATTATATTGTTGTCATTATTGTCGTCATAGTCACGCATAAATTATAGCTATAGTAATAGTAATACAATCAATACCATCAAAAACTAATTATTATTTCAGTAGTAGCCTATTACATTATTGAAATGTTATTTGAAAAAATCGGTGATGCTCGTTAATTTCATGTTCTATCTTCATGCTAAAATGTGACACAGGGAATGGTTAATCTGTCAACAAAGTCAGATCAAATGAACGTCAAGTCGTCGCTTAATTGCTTACGATAGCGATCCGTCTTTTTGATCTTGAGTTGTAAAGATTACCACAAGATTCGTTTAGCTGCTTAGTGCAATATTGTGGAAGTTCTCTCATTTTTAAAGCACTCATTTTTACCGAGGAGTCGTTAACGCTGAACAATATATATAAGCTGTTCATAGTGATGATCTTCTTTTGCCTACTCCCGAAGAGATGGCTGGTTGAATGAACTTGAATCAAACTATATGAAATTGGTAGTTCTTCTTCTCTTTCGTCTTTAAGTTAAGTTAGCTGCCCCTCGACAGGTTTCAACTTTCAACGGCGCCATTCTTCTCTTCGCTGTACTTTTCTCTTCAGTTCATTGTAGGCTATCATCATCCATCCCAGCATCATCTGTCTCGGCCTTCCTCTCTTTCTTTTCTCCTCCAATCTCCCTTCTATGATTTCTCTCGGGAGGGAGTCTCTTCTTAATACTGAGTCCAATCTCGTTCTTTTGCATTTCTCTTAAAGTTTTCCTGTAGTTGAGCTTGAATAACTATAACTTCCAATCTGACGATGAAACATTCAGCTGCATGATCAATGACATATCAACGGACTAATTCCACCACGTCATCAATATCGATAGCCATAGATTCTCTTTTATTTTTTGCAATTCTTCCGTTATCCGGATCGTCAATCCGAACACAGAAGTGTATGACCTTTGATCTTTTGATCCTGCTGAACTGGAGATTTCTTTAAGGCCTCTACAAGAAAACCCTGTCGCCACGCATGAACGCCCCGAAGGCGAGCAGAGACTGGGTCGATGATGAACATGTTTAAGCCTAGCCATTATATGCTCCTTAAAGATACATGTACATGTAGGCATATATACGACACGTATTTGGCAAGATGAAATCCACATCACGTCACAGAAGAGTGATCGTCTAATGCATGATGTCTGTTTTGGATCAATTTGGATGACAAACATCTCGCGGATATATTGAGGTCGAACACCATTCAAGTCATCATCATTAGCTAGCGTCGGATCCTGACGCCTTCCATTTTTGGTGACGAGGGATACGAAGAATGCGAATGACTGTTGTAATTGATGTCGATCAATGTAAGATCCACTGCTTCTCTCAACACGATAATTATAGTCTTGAAGTCTCAATGCTGTCGTGTCACGTCATCATTTATTATGTTAATAATCCGATTCAGTTGTCGATCCATTTGAACTGAGGATCGGTCAGATTTAAGGACGAGATTAGCCCCGTAACGACATAAGGACGACCGTATTGATACTGAAAATAATAGCGATAATAAAAATACTAATAATAGCAGTAGTAATATAAGCATTGTGGTAGCAAGTATAGTAGTAGTAGTAGTAGTAGTAGTAGTAGTAGTAGTAGTAGTAGTAGTAGTAGTAGTAGTAGTAGTAGTAATAGTAGTAGTAGTATAGTAGTAGTAGTAGTAGTAGTAGTAGTAGTAGTAGTAGTAGTAGTAGTAGTAGTAGTAGTAGTAGTAGTAGTAGTAGTAGTAGTAGTAGCAGTAGTAGTAGCAGTAGCAGTAGCAGTAGCAGTAGCAGTAGCAGTAGCAGTAGCAGTAGCAGTAGCAGTAGCAGTAGCAGTAGCAGTAGCAGTAGCAGTAGTATACAGTAGAAGTATAGTAAAGATCATTATAACTGCTTTCTACGTATTTAGTGTGTTATAAGTCAGGAGCCGCACTTTCTGGACCAAGGCAAAGCCACCCACTAGAATATGGATGAGCAGTTGTGAAATAAACCGGTCACTAAGTCAGTTGCGTGTATAATATACAAACGTACAGAGAAGAGATCGACGGTCATAGCAAGCAGAACAGAGACGGACAGAGAAGAAGGAGACTTTGAGCCACAGCAGCTGTAGCCTCCTTCCATGCATCTCTGATCGTCCGCATTGCGATGTGTCAGGGTTCAACAGGTTTTAGGATTCTCTTGACTGATTTTTGATTTTATGACCTGTCTGACATTCAGACAACATCTGCTTCGGTTTTCCTCAGAGTCATCGAATAGGCCTTGAACTGATCAGAAGCGCGTATCCCTTTGATGACTAACTATTATAGGCCTCCTTCTCCTCATCATCATCATCATCTTCCTCCTTCTTCTCCTCCTCCTCCTCATCATCATCGTCATCGTTATTGTCGTCGTCGTCGTCATCATCATCATCATCATATTTGTGTTCCTATTCCTCCGCAACCACCTTTTCATCATCATTATAATCATTATCATCATCATCATCATCATCATCATCATCATCATCATCATCATCATCATCATCATCATCATCATCATCATCATCATCATCATCATCATCATTGTTTTTCTCGGCCTCCTCCTTCTCTTTCTCCTCCTCCTCCTCCTCGTCCTCCTCCTCATCATTTCCTGTCGCCGGTCTTTTGGATGCAGTAGGTATACGAATGCACAACCAACCTCCATTTCGCTCCGTTATTTCTCAGGTCGATGTTGCTTCCCTCGATGTCTTTATATGATTATATCCTCATTTGTATCATCCATCCAGCGTCTTCATTCTTTCCATTTCCAATAGAATTTGCGCGTCCGGTCATTCTCACAGCTGTAGGCTAATCAGCTCTCCATACACACAAGGTCAAGCAATCGGAATCTTCGCTCAACGACTTAGTTTAACAGAGTTGTTTCAGAACCTTACATTCATCATTTCAGCATTTCCAATTTTATGCAGTTTTGAAATTCTTGCAATTTTTCGCAGCCAGCTTATTCTGCTGTGAGAATCCCCCATCTTGTCTCTCTCTCTTTCTCTCTCTTTCTCTGTCTTTCTCTCTCTTTCTCTTTCTCTCTCTCTCTCTCTCTCTCTCTCTCTCTCTCTCTCTCTCTCTCTCTCTCTCTCTCGCTTCTTCCAGCTCAAGCTCATAGATCTATATGATAGCCTATATCTTACTTATAGGCTATATAGCCTATCCCTATTTGAAAATGGATTTCAGACCTATCATAATCCTCGAACATAATTATGCCTATATTAATTATATTGTTGGACGAGTAATTATTGCTCTAGCGTTGTTTGTTTCCTTCATTTTCCTGCTTCTT